>VDFB02270651.1:596408283-596539514 GCA_007258455.2 Sequoia sempervirens | reverse complement strand
AGGTTCCTTGTCTATTGCATATCCTACAATCATGGAATTCTGTAAACAATTCTTTGGGTTATTCTTTCAAACAGTTCACGTCCCTTGTCTACGCTTCCACATTCTGCATACATGTCTACCAGGGAAGCTGCAGCTACATGTGACAAAATTTATTTACTTCATCCTATGATGGATGTCCATATGCCGTTCTAAAGCTCCCATTTTGGCACAGGTAGGGAGGATGCCCACAAATATTGCAAAGTCTGGATTTACACCTGCTGATTACATTTGATTGAAAGTTTCTAAATCCTTTTCAATAAATACATTTTGTGCATATCCTACATTTGTAGTGTTTAGTGAAACCACGTTTCTTTAAGTATCCTGTCAAATAGTTCACATCCCTTGTCTATGCTTTGCATAGATGTCTGCTAGAACATTTCTAGCAGTAATGATGGACATCCATACCCTATTCCAAAGCTCCCATTTTGACACAAGCCGCGAGTATGCAAACTAAATATGCTTAGGTCGGAACCCTATTTGTTGCATACAGAGATAACACGGGCGGAAGAAAACAATTTTAAAAATTCAACTTTACCCGGGAATAAAACCTAACAGAAACGACAATTAGACATGGCGAACCAGATGGATTAAGGGGGCCCACACCAGCCACCTAAGTGGGGTCAACGCTTAGAGTGTGTTGGTTAAGTGTATGTATGTATGTATGTATGTAGTATGTATCTATGTATCTATCTATGTGTGTATGTGTGTATGTATGTATGTATGTATGTAGTATGTATCTATGTATCTATCTATGTGTGTATGTGTGTATGTATGTATGTATGTATGTTTGTTTGTGTAATTGAAAATATAATAGTTTGTCCAACTTTTTAGTTTTATTGGGTCATAAAAATTAACATTTTTAGCAATAAAGAGATTCAATTATTATATCAAACAAATTGTTATAATATAAAGTCGTGATTCAATTAAAATATATACTACTATAATTTTTGTTTAGTTTTTATCATTTTATTATAATTTTTATATTATTTTATAGTGAGTAAGATACCATAGTGCATAATTTTGACAACAAATAAGATCTTGCCAAGATTTTTTAAATTAAATTAGTTTTTATTAAGCTAAATTTGGGCTTTTGACAAGGCCCAAACCGTATTACAAAAGGAAAGTAGAACAACAAATACACAATGAAAAAGAAATCAAGTTTCCCAAGACAAAAAGAAATAAAAAAGAGCCTAAAATATGTTTGATCCAATTTTATGCACTTCCACTCCCATAGGCTCGATGCGTAGATGAGAGACCAACTGACCTTTCTTTCTCCTTTGTACAACTATCTATCAAGAGTTGACATTCAAAATTATAGACTTAGGAGAAGAGGGATGAGATGCCCCCACAAAGGGCCCATCTATGAGCACTCCACAATCTACGGAACAATGTGGAGTTGTCAATTGACAAGTTACCATCATAGCAACAATCAACTGATAGTCCGAAGCTTAAGGAAAAATAGGAACAATAGAAACTACTTGTCGAGCTTCAAGAATATTAGCCAAAGGATCAAAAAGAGCTTCACCAAGTCTAGAGGGAGAAGTTTTTGGAATGCAAGAGAGCAGCTCTAAATCCCTTGAATCAGAAATTGAATCTTCAAGAAACATAATAAGATGTTTAGGAAGAGCATTTTTCCACCAAGTTCGATGTCAAGTGCCTGGTAGTGAAACAACACCTACAACAAAAAGGAATGCCCTCACAACCAACCGAGACCCAGACTAATGTAGAAAAACCTCACTTGTTAAAGTTTTTGACAGATCAACTTTCACCAAGATGCATATAAATGAGGTTTGAGTAAAATTCTTAGAAACCAGGTCTACCTTTAGAAATTGACCAAGACCTGTGCCAATGTCATAGGCTGAAGTACACCAAAACTATATCAAAACAAACTACAGAAAATCCTCTAACAAAAGAGTAATTTTTTCTCTTACCCTCAACCAAAAGAGTCCAATGCTCACAAATCCGTCGATATAAATCAGTGAGACAAGAAATTGATGACAAAATCTACAAATCAAACCCTTAGTAGTGTAATAGTTTTCACATTCAACCACTTCCTGCCCCCAAAGACACCACAGTTGTAGCAATAGCACAGGGAAGAGGTAATTGTTTATGTAGACATCCAAATTTGGACACTTAATTTATCCAAATTTATCACTTTTCGTCTAAACATCCTCTTATCTGAGTTAATTAAGTAATATTACTATTATTTAATTAATATCTTTAATTCTGCCAAATCCCTAAGGTATTCAATTAATAATTAAATACCTTACCCTCCTTAATCCTCTTTTCATCAAATAAATTAAATAAATATTATTTATTTAATTCCTCACATCATCATTTTTCATCTAAATACAAATCCATTTTCCTAATCTCTTCATTAAGGATGTGCACATGCCTAATCCTTGAGTTAGGATGTGTCACATCCTCAACTTACCAAAGAGTTGGCTTTTTTAATCTAATTAGCCCTAATTATCTTCTAATTCTTGATTAATTAAGCCTAATCATTCCCCAAGGAATTTTTAATTCCTTTTTATTCTTCCTAGATTTCCCTCTTTTATATGTGAATTTTTAATTCACATTCCATCCTTCCAAGGCTTCTAGAACCTTGGACTTGTCACAATCTCCACATGTGACCAAGTCCCACCTTTTTGGAGCCCACCTTTTATCCTCTAGATCCTCCTAGGAATGTGAATTTAATTCACATTTATAACCCCAACCACCTTTCCTTTTCCCATGTAGATTTTTGAGGAATTCCAAAATTCCTCAAATGTCCCTTTCACTGCCACTTGGGGACAAGGAATCCCTTTTTGTGGAAATCTCCTCACTCCCCAAGGTGCATGTCATTTTTCCACCTCATGTACCTTCTTAACACCTTATTTACACCTCATATCCTCTTGTCCACTTCACCCTCCACATGTCAAGATGTGAGGGCTTGTGGGTTCTCAACCCACCATAACCCTTCATCTTGGCCTTGTTGGAGCAATCTTGACCGTTGAATTCTCTAGAGAATTCAAATTCTTCTATAAATACCCCCTCCTCAAGGGCATTTTTAACACTTTCATTTGAAACAACCTTATGTTGCCAATTTGCATTCTCATAACTACATGCTGCCAATTTGAATCCACTATCCTTTACTATCATCTAGCCATCTTTTTAATCATATGCACATCTAATCTTGCATCTAGTCACTCAAGAAATCATCTAAGGAGCACACAAATCATTCCAAGCAAGGGCCAATCAAAGAGATATCAACAAGGGAGGTAAAATTGTTTGCATTTCATTTTACTCATTTCCCTTTTCGTTATATCACTCTTTTGGCTAATCTTGAGGTGTCCTTGGTATTTTGTCATTCATATTTCTAAGTTATTTTGCACATTTAAAGCAGTAGAAATTCTAAGGTATCACATTTCTGGCACGCCCGGTGGGACCCACAAACGGGTTCTTATATTTAACCCTTGTTTAGCTAAGAACTATGCAGGAAAAGGTCGCAGAAAGGCGGAAGCGCCCCTGTTTCTGCTGCAAAAAGGTGGAAGCGCCCTCTGCCTTGCCACAGAAAGGCGGAAGCGCCCTCTGGTCTGCTCCAGAAAGGTGGAAGCGCCCCACATCTCAAAGTTTCACTTTCCTCTAACGAGTTTGCTGCAATTAGGGATAAATTTAAAAGGTTTTTCTAACACGTTTCTTGCAGTAGGAAGGACACAACTTTCCTATTTTTCTTAAAAATCTAACAAAGTTTGTCGCATAAGGGCGGCAACGCCCCACCTCTTACGCAGCGCCCCACCTTTTACGCAGCGCCCCGTTTTTATGCAGCGCCCCGCTTCTTACGCAACGCCCCACCTTTTACGCAGCGCCCCGTTCTTACGCAACGCCCCACTTTTGTGCAGCGCCCTTTGCCTTACCGCAGAAAGGCGGAAGCGCCCCACATCTTGCTGCAGAAAGGCGGCAACGCCCTCTGCCTTACCGCAGAAAGGCGGAAGCGCCCCGATTTTTGCTGCAGAAGGGCGGAAGTGCCCCAAAACAGCATAGTTTGGAAGGTAAAACAGTCATTTTTGCTTCGTTTTTACTCCCGTTTTTTGTTGTTTTCAAATAGTAACCCTCTAACATCATTTTGGCAAAGATAGTGGCATTTTTTGCTAACGTTTTATAGCATATTGTGGCGAAATTTGACCAAGGACGAAGAAGAAGATAGCTAACATTTGTTTGCAGGGCCATTTATTTGATCAAATCTGCAAAAAATTATCCTTGTTTCGAAACATAGTCTAATTAGGGGAGTAAACTTCATTGCTTGCTGTGATTGTATGTTCTTGTGTTACCCAAAGGGGCATTAATTTGTTTTCGCTTTCCCCTTGCACTTCGTGTGAGCCTGGGGAGTAGTTGGAAACGGTTAGTGTCTTCTTTTTAGTGGGACCTGCTTGGGGATTTCATCACCCCAAGGGACGATTCCAACCACGCGTACCGGCGAGGTATATAAAGGGGGGAGAACGAAAGTTGTACCCTAATCCAGTCACATCGTAATTGGCAGAGCGTCGAAGCTAGGGTGATACCTAGATAGACGTGAAGAGTTGGTCCGAGCCTTTCAGTATCTTGTTGGGGTTCCCGACTCACGCTTGTGACGGGCTGGTGTTCACGGTTGTGCCTCACGTACCGAGAGTATATCGAGGACTCCCTAAAAACCTTGTGCATCCTAGATTAAGACTTTGCCTTGCCATACCCTTAATATTAATCATAGGATTGTGCTTGCTTGAAGTGTTTTCTATGGAAAATTTGTGAAATCTTTGATACTTTGGCCTTATTTTACCATTTTGCGTCCTTGCCATAGCATTTACCATCAAAACCAAGCTCTGTCCCACTGCAGAAAGGCGAAAGCGCCCCTGTTTCTGCTGCAGAAAGGTGGAAGCGCCCTTGATTCTGCCACAGAAAGGCGGAAGCACCCCTGTTTTGCTACAGAACGCTGTCTATGCCCCTAATTTTGCTGTCAACGCCCTAATTTTTGCTGTAGAGGGGCGGATTTCCCCTCTTGAACACCCGAAATTACCCCATTTGGATTCATTTAGCCTCTAAATCACCGTTTAATCATCCCCAACCATTACCGCATCATCCTAAGCCTTCATTTTTGTCACTCTAAGCCTCCTGAAACCTTTATTTTATCCATTTAAACCTCCATTCTATCACTCCAAACCTTCGTTAACCATTTAAACCCCCATTCATTCTTCACAAATCATCTTTAATCCACCTTTTCCATTTTAATTTTCCATTCACAAATCAATACCCTCACCTAACAAACATCACAACTTTACCATTCACACCTCCCAAACACCACCCATAGCCAAACCGTCCTAACCTTGTATTACAAAGTGGTTACCTAAATTGACCATAGCGCTTGAACTTGATTATTAGTCTTTAACTTCGACCCCAATCAATTTGCTTCCATCTTGAGGTGAATTCGGTGGCGTAAGTTATCATCCTCAGCCCAATCAATCCATTCCTATCTTAAGGTGGATTCGGTGCTGTGATTATCCTCGTAATCAATTAAAGCTCTTGGTCATTAAGGGTAACTTCCTTGGACTAAACTCAAGGTCTCCATCTCATCTTTTATCATCTATCTTTCATCATCCAATCATACCCATCCAATCATCCAAATCTATCAAAATCAATCATTCGATCAAATTGTCCGATCAATCAAATCACATCCATTCAACCAATGCTATCTTACTGATCTTAATAATCCAATCCAATTCAAAATCAATCCCATCAAAATCCAATCTGGCCAAATCCAAATCCAAATCCCATCAAAATCAAAATCAATCCCATCACATCATCCAATCATCCTAATCTGAGTTTTAATCCGATCCTAATCTGAGCTTAACTTAAATCCTGGTTTGAGCTTTAGTCCATCTCCGTCCAAAATATTTGATCCATTCTATTTATCCTTTCATCATCATGAATCCTCATCCTCCATCAATAGTAGTCAAGGGAAACTCTAATTACGTGGACGACGATAACGAAAGTCTTGTTGACCAAGAAGAATATGACATAGATCCCCTTGATGCTATCGTCACTAGTAAGCTCTCTCCACCCACTTTCCACAATCCAATCACCCCTTCTAGTTGTCCCGTTATGTCTTCATCCATGCCTAATCATGCTCCTTATGCCACCTTTGACAATGGATATCCAATATCTTCTTCATCCCCATATTTGTCATGTCCTTTATCTACATCATCCTCATATATAACATCTATATCCTCTTATCCTAATTTTCCATCCCAATACTCCTATTACAATTCCCAATCCATGTCCCCCTATCATAATCCTCTTTCTCAATCTTCCTATACTAATCCTACATCCACACCCTTTTACCTTAATCCCACATCCACATCTCCTCATCCTAATCCATCATCCCAATACCCTTATTATAATCCATCCCCCACATCCTCTTGTCCCACTACACCACCTATATCCTCTTGTCCTAATCCACAATCCATGTCCCCCTATCTTAATTCACCACTCCAATATCCTTACCTTAACCTTCCATCCAATCCTAGTCCTCCATCTACTCCTAGTCCTCCACTCAATCCCATTCATCCATCCACTCCTAGTCCTCCATCCAATCCTAATCCCCCATCTACTCATGGTCCTACATTCAATCCCATTCCTCCATCTAACCTTAGTCCACCAATCCATAATCCCTCATCCATTTCTACCACCCTAGCCAAGCCAACCATATGCAAGTCTCTCATTTCAGAAGTTCTCCAAGGACTCATTACAAAGAAGCCATCCCCAACTCCACATCTTGAAGTCATGAAACCATGCCATCTAGATCCATCATCCACGGTCACTAGTGATGAGACCCTTCTCCATACCACACCTATTATTGACATTACCACCCCTAGCACTAATCAAACCATTGAAACCATTGAACCCACTAAATCCATTGAACCCCTACCTCCTACTCCAAGAACCACCGAATCCATCGAAGACACCCAATTCCAATCCACTCCCTCTACTCCTAGATCCACCCAAATCCAATCCACTCCTCCCACTCCTAGTAGCACCAAAACCCATTCCAATGAACCTCATGAATCTTTCATCCCTCCATCTTCCCACTTGAAGAGTCCCAACAAGACTCCGTTACCATGCCTCCCGCACATGATGAGTCACGCCAAGAGTCTAATCCAAAGCATGCCAAGATGTCCCCTTCTCTAGATCAAGATCCTACCATCCCATCTAGTCCACCTCAAGATCACAGTCCCCCATCCATTCCATCCCATTGATCCCCTTGTCATTCAAGCTTCCACTACTCCATCTCCATCTCCATCGCATGAGCCTACTACCACAAATCCAGATCCTATCATGCCCCCTACTCCCTCTCCTAATGTTGCTATCCCATCATCTCCTTCTCATGACCCCCCATCATCACCTAAAAATGCTATCCCCACACCACTTGCATATCCCCTTGGTCCTCTCACATTCCTCCATGGTGGTCTCCTCGCAGAAGAAAAACAAAGCATATACACCAACCCTCCTCTTCCACCTAATAATGAACTCGCATCATTCTTCTAGAATAACAAAAATCTTGTCCTAGATCGAATGCTCAAGTGAATGAACTATCAAGGAAAAGGTTTAGGCCTTCATGAGCAAGGTATTATAGAGCCCATCCAAGCTAAAGAACATTTGTATCCGCAAGGTCTTGGATGTAGTACTCACAACTCGCAATCTAAGGGTGATCCCATAATAGTGGTTTACAATTTTTGGCCAAACTGGACACTGAAATTATTATTTTTAACTGAATCTTCACATTCGGGCATCTATATCGGCTAAACTGTGAGGAATTTGAAGATGGTACAAACTAGAGTCTCATAAAATTTTGTCTATAGATTCTAAAAATATTTTTCCAAGAATTGCGGAATTAAATTACTTCCATCTCCGAAAGGCCAGTTTTTAGGAAAACAACATTTTAAAAGTGGCCTTGCATTATAATGCATAACTTTTTTTCCATGAAGGATAAATTCTAATTCTTTTAAATTTAGATTTGTAACTTTGATATCTAGTTCTTACACTTGGTTAGATAGTGTTTTATTGAATATTTTTTCCTTAATCAAGTTTCAAAGTCAAGCCAATTACAATTCGGAGACCATGATCTTGACATTATGTCATTAGCTTTTTGAATATGTCAAAATTTTATTTTATTTTTTTTGTTGGATCAAGGACTACAATATCTGGTGCACTCATATTTTTCAAATTTTGTTTTGATAATATTCTATTTTTCCACATGTGAAGAACAAATAAATTCATTTTCGATGAAAAACCTATGTTTAATAAAACTTAAAAAATAAATACATAACAAAACCAAAACATATTAAAATTATATTCATTGGATAGCTTGTTCTGAGGAATACCATAATCATTTGAAATAAATTTTAAATGAATTCATTCGATCCCCCAAAAGCTAAATCAAAGTGATTTTTATCAGCATTTTGATAGGTGTAAAGAGGAGGCGCATTTATAGGTATGGTTTAAAACTAGCGAGGTTCTATCCAAGGGGGTTTGATCTAAGGTGATTTGATCAAACCCTCTTCAATTGGAATCCTTAAAATGGAACTTTTAAAGGCTTAAATCATTATATTTTCTAAAAATATGTGATTTCAGCTAAAATTTCTTCCTCTTAGGAATTGTAAACCACTATTATGATAGCACCCCTAAAGATGTTGGTACAACCTCTAGATGTCCTCAACGAGCCTTATCCAAAAGAAATGTTAGCTCTTCCCATCGCTCCACCAGATCATATGTTGCCATCCCTCCTCCTCTATCATATCACCTCAAAACAACCGTCCATCTTCCTCCTTCATCCGCTCCATCCATTTTGGGTCCTTACATCCCTCCATCTACCATCTCCAATCCTCCATCTACCATGCCCATGTTTCCCCTAGGTCCTACATCTATTTTGGGCCCCTATATCCCAAAATCACCTCCTCCATCTCGTCCTATCCATCCTTCCATCCATTCGTCACCTATCCATCTCATCCATCATAAACATCCTAATCAGGATCAACAAAGGCACATACCTAAACATCCTCCATCTACACATAATCCCCATACTCCTACCTCCATCACTCCACATCATCCATCTCCTAACACCCATCCCATTGCTACTAAAAGCACTTTGGTTGTTAAAGAAAAAATGCATAAATCCAAACATCCACATGAATCTAAGGCTCCTCACATCCCCTCCAAAAGACGTGGTGAAGAGAAGAAAAGTCTAAATCTAAATAAAATCTGTAGGCCACAAAGGCCCACCAAAGCAAAGATCAAAACCATGTGGATCCAAAAGAAAAAAATGCAATGCCATCACATGAAAAATTAGTAAGAACATCCAAAGTCACTAATCCACAAGCTAATAATACACCCCTTTCATCTCCTACGTCTGTTTTGGGTCCCTATGTCCTGAAATTCACCACCCCATCTCCTCCATTATCCACACATTCTCCATCCAGTAATCCTCTCATCTTTTCACATCCACCACCACATGTGCCAATGTTGGTCCTGAACACATCTCCCCATCACATATCCACCCCATCATTCTATCCATACCCTTTCCACCATCCCATCCATTACCCCACATATCTCCCCCATCAAATCCCCCTAATTCATCCTCTTGCATAATCCATTTATCCTCATAAGGTTGTACCAACATCTAGCAGTCACTTCAAACATGAGATTTTAACACCTTGATCCTTATCACATGTCTTCTAAATCTCCTTATCCACTTCCTTATCCTTACCCATCTCCTTCTGCGTGACATCCAAAAAGTTAAAAAAGTCAAAAAAAATAAATTAATTAATTAAAAAAAAAATTAAAAAAAAATTCGTCCAATGGTGAAAACTTGGCAAACAAGCGCCTTGGATAAGTACCATGATGAAAACCTGGCAAACAGGCGTCATGTGTAAATCCCCATCTGCACTTGGGGGCAACTTCCTGATATGCGTTTCCTCCATCCGCTATGCTTCCAACTATGCACCCATCTTCCTGTTATCCGTCCTCTTCATGAATCCCCCCATTCCACCCATCTTCCGCATCCTACCATCATATCTCATTTATCTCTCATTTCCTCCATCCTTCTTGTGATCTTGATCAAAATAGGGGCACCTATCTATGCATGCTTTGGACACCTATTGGTATACATTCCTTTCATCCATGCTCTATCATATTCCTTAGTCACCCATCCTATCCTCATATAGTTATCTCCTTTATCTTCCCATCCACTTGTCTTCCATCCCTTATGCCTCCTCATATATGACATATCTAGAGTGGGGGCATCTGCTTCCTTTGTGACAGTCCTTGGAGACATCCATCTATCACAACATCCCTTCCCTCTCCCCATCCTTAGCTTCATATCCATCTATCTTAGCATCTCTTTCATCTCCCAATCCTTCTGTCCCTATCCATCTATCATAGTGTCCCTTCCATCTCCCCGTCCTTATCTTCGTATCCATCTATCCTAGCATCCCTTTCCTCTCCCAATCCTTATGTCCCTATCCATCTATCATAGCATCCCTTCCATCTCCCCATCCTTATCTCCGTATCCATCTATCAAAGCATCCCTTTCATCTCCCAATCCTTATATTCTCATCCATCCAAACAATCCCTCCACTCCCCCATCCCTATATCTTTATCCAATCTTCCATCTTTATCCTCATCCCATCTCATCCCATCTCACAATCCCTTATCATTAGTATCTGGCTATAGGCCTCCCCCCAAGCAACCCAATGCCATTCACCTCATCATCATCACATCTTTCCAATCTTCTATCACTTTTCATCACTCATCTATCTATCATATCATCATCCATCAAGCCATTTTAATAACTATCCCTCCATCATTATTTCCTATTTCTTCACCCTTTCTCTCCCCCCTTATATTCCTCTGTCTTGCCCTCTGGCTCCCCCCGCCGCAGAGGGCCGAAACCGCCCCGCTACAGAGGGGCGGAACCACCCCATCGTAGGGCGGAACCGCCCTGCAGCAGAGGGGTGGAACCGCCCCGTCGCAGGGCGGAACCGCCCCGCAACAGAGGGGCGGAATCGCCCAGTCACGGGGCGGAACCGCCCCGCTGCAGAGGGGCGGAACCGCCCCATTGCAGGGTGGAACCGCCCCGCAGAGGGGCAGAACCGCCCCACTACAGAGGGGCGGAACCACCCCATTGCAGGGAGGAACCGCCCCGTCACGGGGCGACTGCGCCCCTACCCCGCCAACCGTTGATCCCCTAAAATACACATTTTTATTCTCTTTCAAAAAACCAATTTCGACCCATTTCCTTATTTTCCTCCGTGAATAAAACCCATGTCTTGAAATTTTCAAAATTGATTTTTGATTTTTACACCCAAACTTCCGGAGGCCATAACTTTTTACTTGGGTGTCCGTTTGAGCTAAAATTTGACAGGGAGTTGCGTTACGCGATAACGAGTGGATTTCCAACTAGTTTCTTTAAAAATTGTTGGAACCCATTTTGACCCATTTTCGGGGCCTCAAAGTTTCATCTTGACCCTCAAAATCCCAATTTAGTACAACATTGTTTTCGCTCATAACTTGAAATGCATATCTCGAATTTGGGATGTTAGTTGGCAATTCCTCCTATCTCAATATTGGGTATTTCTTGGCAAAAATCTGGACTCTCGCAAGTATATCTGTGAGGTTTCCTAAAATGGAAAAATTTGACAATTTTTGAAAATTGCCAAATTTGGAAAAATCTGCTTGTCAACACCTTACATCCCTTAAGCCCCGGAACTCAGTGTAGAATCAATCCAATCATATCCTTCAATCATTCTAGTCTTCAATCCAATCCTCATCTGAGCTTTAATCTTATCCCAATCTGAGCTTAGCCAAACCCCTAATCTGGGCTTTCATCCATCTGCAGTCAATGTCTTTGAATACCGAACAAAGTCTTAAGATCCCTCCCTCCATCTTCTTCAATTTTGTCCTATTCATCCATTCTAATAAATCCATTCACTCATTCCATATAACTATTCATCTACTTGAACCTTCATCTATTATCTCAACACATTCATCAAACCTCCTTCTATCATTTCAAACTCTCATTCCATAATCTTGATCAATCGTTCACTCATTCTGAGTAATCTTCCACCTATTCCCACCCTTCACCTTCTAGTTCCAAGACTCAGTCATCTATCCATCTGGTCACCTTCTCCTCATCCAAATCCTTATCCCTCTATTCAATCCACCCAAACAATCCTTTTTCCTCCCCCCATCCTCTCCCCTCATCCCATCTCATAATCCCTTGTCATTGGTATCTAGCTATAGGCTTTTTCCCATGCAATCCAATGTCATCCATCTTATTGTCATCACTTCTGCTTCTTTTGCACATTTGTTCTATCTCATTGTTCATCACTTCATCATTCATCTATATGGCCTGTCCTTTGCCCACTTCATCTTTGATGATTTGGATAACTATCCCATCCCTAAGCTTTATATAGTCACTATCCTCCAATCCAATCCAATCCAACAGGTCTATCTTGTTCTGTCATGTCAGTTCCATCATTTTAACCCCTTATCTAGGGTTATCTCATCATCTTTCATCCATCACTTGTCTGTGGCCTTTTGTAGAACTATGTTGCCCCTGCGCTTTCACATAGGCAAGGTCAATCATTTGATCCGCCCCCGGGGTTCTATCCTCGATCTTCATGGTCCACTTTGCTCTTCTATCATCAGTCTTTCTCCTTTTGTCCACCCTATCTTTACCATCCATCCATGTCTCCATCATGGTCAGTCGTCAGCCTTTTATCGAACTACGAGGGCTCTGCGCTTTTACGTAGGCAAGGCTAATCTTTGATCAGCCCCCGAGCCCCTAGGTCTTTAGGGTGTGTCAATCTCATGTCTTATCTCCCTTGTGTCATGTCGTCAAGCTATGCCCTTACTTATCTAGCTGGTTCTCAACAAACAAGAGCCACTTGTATCATCAAATCCAATCAGTTTTGAATATCTTACGTCATATCGATCTTTTAGCTTAGTACCCATCATCGGTCTCAACAGGATGCATCCTTCCTAACAGACCTCATCAATCCCATCCCTCCCCTTGATCCTATGGCAAAGGACGTTTGAAATTGATTGTGATATTTTAATACTTTTGGATTTTGTTTATCCCTATCATCACTTGTCAAGGCCGCCATGATCCGTCATATTATGGTGTGTTTTGATTGGTCAACATAGGGGCATATCTTGCTTTTTTGTTTGATTGTGTCTTCTTGGTTGTCCCACGTAGTACCCACCAAGATCCCCGAGGTCTTGTGTTATGCTGGGGCATCCTTTTGTGCTTGTGGTTATCTCAATACCTGGCCCGACCAAGGTCTTTGTGACTTTGGGGTGTTGGGATAGCCTTCTTGTCTGTTGTGTTTGTTTTATGCATTAGACACTAATTCGCCTTGGTTCCACATACCCTGGCACTTGGTGTCTTATGCTATAGCAAAAATTAGTGCTCCAAAGATGGCAAATTGCATTAGGATTGCATTTCATTTTCCATTATATCGTCTTGCATGTATCCCCCCATCCATTCATCCTTATCTCACATCTCTATCCAATCCCCATCCATTCCACTTAGCCCGAATCATCTAATCATATCCTTGGTCTTGTTCTAGTTTTGTTACCAGCCTTGACCCATCATTATCATCATCCATTAGTATCCTTTCCTATCCCTTTGGTGTTGTTTTGGGATGTATCCTTCCCTTATCAACAACACTTTCATCATCATCATCGGGAGGTATTCTTCCCTATCCTTTAGTGGTGTTTTGGGATGTATCATTCCCTCATCAATACCACTCAGTGGGATGTATCCTTCCCTATCCTCGTGTTGTTTCAGGGATCCTTCATTCCCTCATTGACAACACTCCATCCATCATCAACCCATTTTGGCTTGTACCTTGAGTGGAGCAACATCATCTTTTGAAATCCATTTGTGCTTCATCCATTTCCATATCACTTACTCTCTTACCCATCACCTTGCATCATCTTCCTCATTTCCCCTTGCATCACATCATCTATTTTGAGAGCACACACGTGTTCTCTTCAACTCGCATGTCCTCTCGAGGGGGCATCCTCAATCCCTACTCTTCATCTTCACCCCATCATCTTTCTTCCTAGTCATCCCGATGGTGGGGCATCTTTTCCAATCTAACCATCTTCTTCTAGGTTCTATATTTTAATATTCTTTGAAATGATGCTACTTCGTAACACCATCTCAAAGAGGGGCAAAATGTAGACATCCAAATTTGGACACTTAATTTATCCAAATTTATCATTTAAAACATCCTCTTATCCGGTTAATTAAGTAATATTACTATTATTTAATTAATCTTTAATTCTGCCAAATCCCTAAGGTATTTAATTAATAATTAAATACCTTACCCTCCTTAATCCTCTTTTCATCAAATAAATTAAATAAATATTACATTTATTTAATTCCTCACATGTCATTTTCATCTAATCCTAATCCATTTCCTAATCTCTTCATTAAGGATGTGCACATGCCTAATCCTTGATTAGGATGTGTCACATCCTCCGACTTTTGCAAGTTGGCTTCTAATCCTCATTTATCTTCTAATTATTGATTAATTAAACCTAATCATTCTCCAAGAAATTTTTAATTCTTTTTTATTCTTCCTAGATTCCCCTCTTTTATATGTGAATTTTTAATTCACATTCCATCCTAAGGCTTCTAGAACCTTGGACTTGTCACAATCTCCACATGTGACCAAGTCCCACCTTTTAGAGCCCACCTTTTATCCTCTAGATCCTCCTAGGAATGTGAATTTTTAATTAATTCATATTTATAACCAACCACCTTTCATTTTTCCATGTAGATTTTTGAGGAATTCCAAAATTCTTCAAATGTCCCTTGCTCCCACTTGGGGACAAGGAATCCCTTTTTGTGGAAATCTCCTCACTCCCCAAGGTGCATGTCATTTTCCACCTCATGTACCTTCCTTGACACCTCATTTACACCTCATATCCTCTTGTCCACTTCACCCTCCACATGTCAAGATGTGAGGGCTTGTGGGTTCTCAACCCACCATAGCCCTTCATCTTGGCCTTGTTGGAGCAATCTTGACCGTTGAATTCTCTAGAGAATTCAAATTCTTCTATAAATACCCCCTCCTCAAGGGCATTTTTAACACTTTCATTTGAAGCAACCTTATGCTACCAATTTGCATTCTCAAAACACTTTGCATTCTCATAACTACATGCTACCAATTTGAATCCACTATCCTTTACTATCATCTAGCCATCTTTTTAATCATTTGCACATATAATCTTGCATCTAGTCACTCAAGCAATCATCTAAGGAGCACACAAATCATTCCAAGCAAGGGCCAATCAAAGAGATATCAACAGCAAGGGAGGTAAAATTGTTTGCATTTCATTTTACTCATTTTCCTTTTCGTTATATCACTCTTTTGGCTAATCTTGAGGTGTCCTTGGTATTTTGTCATTCATATTTCTAAGTTATTTTGCACATTTAGAGCAGCAAAAATTCCAAGGTATCACAGTTTATTTCTCCGAACAAAACCCTTTCCCACAACAAATCCCATCTCCTCAACAAAAGTAGTAGGGCGTAATACATTCCCAGAAGTTCGCCGCATTCACAAAAGAACCATGAGAAGGGGAGGCCCTACGCATAGAAGCCCAGGCCCCAGAAGAAACCTCTACAGGTTCCAATAAGTCCACTACAAGTTGACTATTTGAAATCCCAACGGACAGGTGATCAAGAACAACACCTGCCAATCCATCATGGGTTGTAGACACCGCACTAGTAGACATGCAGAGACTGTCCACAAGAAAAGGCAAAATAGCAAGCTTCCCATCAAGAAACCCAACACCAATCACACGTGGCACATTCACAGGTGGATCCCCGTCAGACAACGACAAATCTACTACTAGATAGCAGACAAGGGAAGAACCTACGAGTAGGAAACCCTTATTTGAAAGGGGAAAGCCGAGCCAGAGCGAGCAGGAGGACGGCATTTTGAATTTCCAATGGAGATAACATTCTCTACAAATGCATTTTAAAATTAAATTAACTCTAATATCTATTTTTTATAATTTTTTATTAAATATTTTATTTATTAATAATTTTTTATTGGTATTTCAAATAGAAATTCAGATTTACATTTTATTGTAATGTGTTTTTTTATTAGAAATTATTATTTTTTATTGAAATAAAGATATAGTTTGCAAAATATTTTTAGATATTTCAAAAATATTTTTTGTCTAGTGGACCTATCTTTCTTATAAAATAAATTAAAAAATAATATTAAAAAAAGATCTAAGCATAATGGGAAACAAAATTATAACCTCATTATCACTCAACACATGGGTGCACGCCTACACAATGTGTGTCAAGAAGTCTTAGTGCAAGTATTCACAAGATAGTTTTGAACCCATTTAGTGCATAATTCTTATGCATCTTTGCATGTAACTATTCCTCCACATATTTCAATCTTGCACATGGATGTACATGCCTTCATTTGGACACATCTTGTTCAACACCACATATGTCCAACACCTAGCCACACATACACCACATGTTTTACCAAATATATAAGTTTGACACTTGCCATGCTCCTTAACTGCATGAAACACATAGCATATATGCTTTTAACAAATATCAACATATTTTTTCAAGGACTAACTAAAGGCCTCCTCAAGTATAAATAGTTCTCCTAGATACAAGGTACAAATAAAGGAGTTCACACCAACAAGTTTTTTCCTTTTTCTTTTTTTGCTTGTTAAATCGCTGCTAAGGGGCAACACCCTATATTGTTTCCAAAAAAGAGTTTACATGAGTTTCTGAAAAACCAAAAAAGAACTTCCTGTTGGCCTTCTCTGTCAAAAATGGCCATTCATAAGTTACCCTTTCCTACCCAATTGTGCTTGCATTTACAATTTCCATACAAAATGGCCTGGCAATGACACATGCATTTGATTACTAACCTGAGACTGACTGCAATTTCTAAACCCTAGTATTTTCTAGTACTGAAATAAAACTATAGAAATTCTGTAACTGTACTAGACCCAACAACTTCCATCATTCCTCCTCCTCATCCTCAGAATCTTCCGACTCCACGTGCTTCATGTATGTGATGTAATTCACAACCACTAGGCAATATACTCCACATTTTTGGTGAGTCAAACCCTTCGCCTTCTCATTTGAGTCTCTGTTGTTGTTCTAGCGCCATTCCTCTTTAGTGTTGAAGTCCTAGTTTTCGTCATCCCCTGCTACAATTTATTCAGAAAGCCCTTCATCTTCCACATATCTCGTTGCCCAGCCTCGTGGAAGGTTGGTGACCAGCTTGGCTACTCTAAGAAGGAAGGTGATGCTCTGCTCTCGCTCATCCCACAACTTTTCAAACCCTTTTGGGTCAATGGTCCAAACCAAAGGAAATTTCACAACCTCTCTTCTACGCATTCTCATCATGTAATAGTTTTGTGGCATTGGGATATGCTTGTTCTCATCCACATTGTCTAGGGCTGCAATGGTGTCTCCCAACCACACGTGGATGAAGACCATCTTTGTCAATTTTCTCCCTACTTCCTTCGAAACACCCATGTGCAAGAGCACTGCTAGGAACATGGCTAGGATTTCTAAATTAGACCTAAACCTATGGTACGCTCTTAGGAATTCAGGGCCTACAAACTTTTTAGTTGCCTAAAGCACCAACAAGTGGGAAGAGGCCAACAACCCCTGTAGCTTCTTGTCTGTTACTTCTCCTTGAAAGAATTGTTGCTACTTTGACATATCCATGGCCAGCGGAGTCTCCATTGCGCTATCACAAACCTACTACACCACTTCCTCTAAAAATGCAAACACTCTCTAATTCTAAAAAGCCACTATTTTGAATGATCCAATTGACACCAGCTGAGGCCTTTTAATAGCAAAAGCCTTACTTCTTCATAATTATTTATTCTGCTTTCATGTCTTTTAGAGTGTGTATACTTGCCACCACCTTGCTTAAGGTACTTGACAAAATTAATGCATGGTAATGTGAGATCCACCCAACCTTTCCTTTTCCTTAGAACTTGTTTGATTTATTTGCTCATTACCTTCTACTGATGGCCCTTGTCATGTCAAATAAATCCCTAGATTTCATCCTTGATATCATATGATATTCTTTCACTGCTAATTTAAGTATCGTTGCCGGAAGTTGCCTCCAATGCCGATTCTCGAGTTTGCCTACATGGAGTGTTTTGATGCCTTTTTTTCAGCACGTTCACCTTGTCATTACCCTCTTGATAAATGTGGCTAATTTTGAAGGCTTCAAACCTATCCACCAATTGCTTGACACTCTGCAATAGATGGTTGAGCTTCCAGTTTGGAGTAGTGCCTCACCTAATGACATTGATTATGATCATCAAAGATCACCTTCTAGATGAATTTTCTTCACTCCCAAATTGATCCCCAGTTGAAAACCTATGGCTGTTGCTCTAAACTCAGCTTCATTGTATGTGCAAGTGCCTAAAGGTGTGGAGTTTTCTACTATGGTCTTTCCTTGAGCATCCCTTACAATACATCCAACACCACCTGGTCCTGGATTGTTGCATGCTGCCCCATCAAAATTTACCTTAGTCCATCTTGGCTCCGGTACCTACCATGCTACTTCTGCTCTCTTGGTTTTAGATGTCTGAGTTGATCCATTCCCATTCAGTAGTGGCAACTTGAGGCCAATAAATTTTTTGGTTAGGTAGTCATCCCCATTTGTGAAGGCTTTCTATTTAACTAAGTTGTTTCGAGCATCCTCATTTGCCACTTCTACTATGGGCCTTTCAATTTTGTCCCATAGTCTGTCTTTGTTCATCTCCTTTCCTTGAAAGATTCTTCTGTTTCACTCCTTCCATATCTTCCATATCACAATGGATGGGGTAATCTACCATATCCCCCCAAAAACATATTTATTGCCTTTTTGAGGCCACATTTTGAACTATGATGCAAGGTCTACTGGCATAGGGCATTACAAGTTTATTTTGTTTCTTACTATGTTCCAACAGTCATGTGCAAAGGGACATGTTAGGAGGATATGGTTTGTTGATTCCTCATTTTCTTTGCATAGAGTACATCTACCCAGGCCTTGTATACCAAAGGTGGCTAGCCTATCCTCTGTGAAGATTCTTTCCTAGGTCGCCAGCCAAGCAAAGACTCCAACCTAGGGGAGGAATTTCCTTCTCCAAAACAATTTGTATGGCCAGTCTTGTCAAGACATCGCCAACTCCTTGATCTTGTAGCCAAGCCTCACCTTGTATGTCCCTGTTGATGACTCACACCATTGGATCATGTCTTGATCATTTGATAGGATGAAATATCTACCCTTGAGGATCTTTGTCAATGCATCTTTTTGTGCTTGAGGAGAGTTGAGGGTTTGAAGATCATTCTAGCTCCAACTGGAGGACCCTTGATTAACAATTCTCCTACCATAGTTGGCCACCTTGATCCCCCATAGCCTTGTGGTTTCCTCCTTGATTTCATCTAGGCCTAGAGTGTTGTTGATGGGAGCTTTTCCACACCAAGAATCATTCCAGAAGGATGCATTCTCTCCATTCTTGATTTTCCAAGTTACATGATTTTCTAAATTATATCCCTACTGTCTAGGATCAAATTCCATATTGTTGAACCTCTCGGGGGGTTAATTGTAGTGAGAATTCTAGCTAGATCATTTGAGTCTAGATACTTTCTCCTTAAGATTATGACCCTTTTTACTCACCTTTCATGTGGATGTCCCATACCAATTTGGCCACCATGGCCTGATTCATTATTAACAACTATTTTATCCCTGCCCCACCAACATCCTTGGGTTTGCACACTTTATCCCACACCAATAGAGGAAATTTATTTTGATCTCCTATTCCACTCCAAAAGAATTTCTTGAAATTTTGGGTGAGGGATTCTTCCACTACTTTGGGTAATTTTAGGCATGACATTGAGTACACTAGGATGGCTGACATAATTGACTTGACCATTAGTAATCTACCTGCTGAGGACAACCATTTGCCTTTCCAAGTTCCTAGCATGTTCATGCAGCTATTAACTAGATTCTCCCAATAACACTTTTTGTTGATATCTGCAAATAGGGGCATCCCCAAGAATTGACCTAGTAGTGATGCTACTCTCAAATTCAAAATCTTGGCTAAATTTTCTATAGGCTAGGTTGTGTGTTTAGAAAGAATACCTTCGATTTTCCCCAATTGATGCTTTGCCCTGACACCCTATAGTAGTCGTCTAGAAAGTTTTTGATCACTCTTGCCTCCATCCTACTGGCCTCTCCCATCAAGAATGTGTCATCTGCAAATTGGAGATGTGTTGAGGGCTCCAATCCATTAGCCACATGGATACCTTTCCACTTTCCTTCCCTTCTCAATCTTTGAATCCCCCTGCCCAACACTTCTACCATGATTATGAATAAGAATGGGGATTGGGGATCACCTTGTCTTAACCCTCTTGAGGAGGGGAAAAAGCCATGAGCAGAACCATTCACTAGTACTGAGAATTTAGCTGTGGAGATGCAACTTTTAACCCACTTGATCCAATTTTCCCCAAATCCAAATTTCTTTAGTACCTTCAAGAGAAATTCTCTATCTACCATGTCATATGCTTTGAGGATATCTAGTTTTAGTATCATGCAGGCCTCTTTGTTCTTTTTGGATCAGTGTATAGTTTCATGAGCAATGATTATTCCTTCCACTATTGACCGCCCTGGGGCAAAGCCACTCTACTCTTCTAATATCACCTCATTCAATACTTCCTTAAGTCTATTTGCTATTATTTTGGTGACCACCTTGTACATTTTATTGCACAATGCGATTGGCCTGAAATCACTCATTGTTTATGGATCTTTTTTATTGGGGATTAAGGCAAAAAAGGTGTGATTCACTACCCCCAACATTGTCATTCTTTTTCTTGATTCCTCTACTACCAAGCTCCAAGATCTTCCCCCACTGTGTCCCAGAATCTTTGGAAGAAGCTAACAAGGAATCCATCATGGCCTGGGGCCTTATTAGGGTTCATCTAGAACACTGCTAAATCCTGACCTCTTTTAAGGAAATCTTTTGATATAGGCACAAATTATGATCCTCAATTATGATTGTGGCGATTACACTTAGAATATTGTCCCTTGCGCCCTATTTTCTTGGCCTTCCTTGTTTAGAATTTCTTCAAAGAAGTTGACTGCCTCCTTGTTGACTTCCTCAATAAATTGAATTGTTTCTCCATTGGCCTTCTTGATTTCTGCAATTCTGTTCCTATTTCTATTGACAATTATTGATTTATGGAAGAACTTGGTGTTTCCATCACCCTCTTTCAACCATATTTCCCTTGAATTTTGTCGCTAATAGCATTCTTCCCTCTTCAGGATTGCTGCCAGCTCTTCTTTTAGACATTTTTCATTCTCAAAGTCTTCTACATCCATCCCTTTCTCTATTACATGTTCATTCAAGACTCTAATTTCTTGTTCTAGCCTTTCCTTCTCCTGGAATATGTTCTTGAAATGTGTCTTGTTCCATTCCTTGAGCTTATTCTTGATGTGACCTAGTTTTTTTCTCATTTTGAAAAGATCTGAGTTGTCTCCAAACTTGATCTCATTCCACCATTTCTCAATTAGTTCTGGTAGGTGATCATCTCTCAACCACATGTTTTCAAATTTGAAAGGACTCCCTTTGGGTGGATCATCCTGCCCAAATGAGAGTGAGACAAGGAAGTGGTATAACCCTATAAAAGGTAGAATGTGAGCTTTTTGTGTGGTTGCAAGATCTACAAATCTCCCCAGAGGAGGAATTTGTCCAATCTTTCGGCTATATTGGTGAAGTACTTTCCCCTGTTGGACCATGTGAATGTTCCATTTTTGGTTTTCACATCTTTTAGAAGATTTCTATCTATGAACTCTTGGAAATCTCTCTGAATGGCAAATGTTCTTCCCAAACCTCCTTGTTTCTCTTCATTATTCAAAGTTGCATTGAAATCTCTAGCCACAATTCCCATCTCACCTCTCTTATTCTCCAACTCACTTGATATTTTGTCCCACACTTGTTTTTTTGCCCCTATGGCTATTGGTCCATATACATTAATACTAAGGAAGGAGCCTGCCTTCCTTCTTATCCTTGAACTTGATCACCTGTGAGTTGTTCTCTTCCTTTTCCATTTACCCCTCTACTATTAAGGGATTCCATAGGACTCCCATACCACCTGAAGCTCCTATGGCCTTGATGAATTGGGTTTTCCACTACCTCCAATTACACAATCTCCTTTGACCTTCTTCCTTAATCCATTTTGATTCTTGAATGAGAACTATGTCCACTTTTGATTGGTCAATTTGGCACTTGACCATGCGCCACTTGTCAGGGGCATTAATTCCCCTAACATTCCATGTTATGATCCTCATTCTACCCTGGGAAGGAGGCTATCCTTCGAGCAATAATCATTTTTTTTTACTAGAGGCATTTCTTGCAGTCATCAGCTTGGCTTTGTTTGTCATCCTGCCCTTTTTGGATTTTTTCTTTATGTTAGGTGCATTTATCTTTGATTTTGATTATTCTAGGTTTCTCATCTCAAGCAACTCACCTTCCTTTGTCGCCTCCCAAGGCTCTTCTTCTCCCTCTAAGAATTGATCACTCTCCTCTTCCTCAGATTGAGCAAAGTCATCATCTTCCTCTTGGAGAGCATCAACATTGTTTACTTTGGGGGTTTGCTCATTCTTTCCAACCTCCTCCCCTGTTGATTAGGTCCCTGATTTTGATATTTCTACTTCTTTTGTTAGTTTCTTGAGTTGAGTTTTGATATCCTTTTGAAGTTCTTGTGCACCTTCCATTAGGGCATTGAGTGCTTCTTCTTCTCTAAAGCTTTCCAGACCCAACTTTTCCTTTGTTGGTAGGGGTCAATGTTGAGTTCCTGGGAGTTTTCTCCTAGATTCTGCTGCTCTAACTTGTTTCTAACTTCCCCAAATATTCCTTCTATGGATTTGGATGTTGGTTCCTCAGGTGTTCTATTTTCATTTCTCTCTTCATTGTTTGTGTTAGCCTCTATTCCCCTGAATGAGGTGCCTTCCAAGGAAGAGTCCCCGAAGAGACATTTTCTAGGTTCAACTCCTTCCCAAATTTCTATCTCTTGTTGCTAGCTTCCAAATTTTGTCAGAATTTCTACGTTTTTGTATACCCTGACCCATTTGTCTACTTCAACTAGTATGCAAGCTTCAACCCCTTCGATTTTGTTTATGAAATCCTCATCCACCCCTAAGCACACCCTTAGGGCATCTCCTAACCTCACCATGGCCTCCACATTCTAGAATTATGAGGAAAGATCCACCAGCCTGATCCAGGTGGGGATTTGGTTTATTTTGTAATTCCAAGGATCAAATATTTCTCTCCAATTGAAGCAATGAAAACTATGACCATTCATGAATAGAGGTTTCCCTTCTACGATTTCCAGCTTTAGTTTTTTGGTCTATGCATTCTATGAGAAAAAAAGAGTTTGGTAACTGGTAGATGCTTACCTAGTCCTTGTATTTGTTTTTCCACCATGCTTTGATTTCCTCCCTGGGGCATCTCAGGCCCATCCACTTGGAAAATAGGGCTTTCTCCATCAATCTATAGACTCTTCATTCAATCATTTCCATTGGCATTTGATACAATTTTCTTCCCTGCAGTCACAACCAGTCACCTCCACTTGTTTTGCTCTGGAAATTCCTTCTATTTTCTTTTCTTCTGAATAGGTCCTAATATCTCTAGTTCATTCTTCTTCCAAACTCAAATTATTCTTCCATTTGTTGGTTCAGCTTCCCTTCATTCCCCAGTTTAGGGTTTCCCGAGCCCCTGACTCTCCAAACTTTGTTGGTGCACTTATAAATGCCACTGCCTTTGTTGCGCCAGCTAGGGTCTGATGGTTTTCCATGGAAATCATTTTCTCGGAACCACCCACACCTTGGCTTGCGTGTGCTCCAACCTTGCATGTTCCTATGACGTGCTATTAGCTTATGCTTTTGGTTAGGATCACATTTCTCTCTATCTTCAAAATGGATTATGCTCTAGTTGTAAACATTGTCTTTCAAATTTCCATTCTAGCAGTAGAGAGGATGGCACTTGTCCACCCACACACCTTTCTCGAATACCCATTACGGGATGTGATTCGCCTTCTATTGAAGGACCCCTCCATCCATCTTCTTTTCTGATTCACTCTCCACCACCACATCACTCCATCATCTCTTCTCCACTTTTGCATTTTGTCACTCCTACTCGCCAACTTGCACCATCTTTATCTGTGTCATAATATTTTAGGTTTTTATTAATAATTTCAAAATTTACAAGATATTAAAGTTTTAGCCTTAGTTGTTTGCACTATAGGCAAGAAGCCCCACCAGTTCACCAAAGAGCCACCCCTTAACACCAAGGTAAGAAAACTCCATTATTGACATGGCAGAGAGTGACCCCGCGAGGTTTGAACCTTGGTTGTTGGCTCTACAGGCAAGAAGCCCCACCATTTCACCAAAGGGTTGCCCCTCTCACACCAACAAGTTATTGCATATAGATACATCTTCTTTCATGTAATATAATTACAATGTAAATTATAATCTTCTTGAATATGTATATACTTGTTAATATAGAGTTATTATTCATATTCCATAATTTAAGGATTATTAATTTAGTTTATAGATTTATAGCTTAATCTTCTTGCAGTTTAGATCATTAGTATTAGAGTCTAAAAAATATTCAGTTTTTTTAATGTTTGTTCGAATGCACTCACAACACCAATAGAAGGATGATGTGCTTGGTTCAACATCTAAAAGATCTTGTAAACATTGAGATTAAATTTTAATGGTAAATTAATATGCACCAATAGACTGAACATAACTGCATAATTACTCAATATTTCATTTTGAAATGTAGTGTTAAGAGCTCTTCGAGCAATTTCATGAAGTGGCCACAAAGTTCACTCCTAGTCTCAAAAAAAATTAAACCACCATGAACAATAAATTCTAGTTGTATACGAAACACTAAAACTTGTTGACGATGAGGAAACTAACCTAGAGGCTCAATGCCTCAATACAAGTACAATGACTAACACTTTAGGTAATAAGATTTTTTTTCACATGAAGCATTGTGTCATGGTAAGACTATAAACATCATCATTAATAGTGGCAACCAAAAGAATATAAACATGTAAAATATAGTGAAATGTCTTGGACTCTAGACCAATGCACATCTATCTCCTTATTCCTTAGAAATTATTAAATACTAATCTAATCCCCACCAATAAGACAATATCCCATTCACAATTAAAATTTAAAATAAATTTGCATCATTAAATTTTAAATCAAACTAATATTCAATCCTAGCCATCAATTTGATCAAAAAAATCTTAGCCATGCATCTACAACTATCATTTATCCAAATATAGATTAGTTTTGAATATTGGATATTCACTTAAGCAAATCAATGTTAACGCTCCATTCACTAACAACCAGTACTTATTTTCCCCTCCATTCTACTTTTAAATTAAAAAATCCTTTTATTCAATCCTATCCATCCATTTCAAATGAATCTCAACCTTTTATTCCTCTCATCTCATATCTATAAATCAACCCCCATCTTCAACCAAATCATGAAGAAGAATCCATGAGATCAAGTACATGTTATCACATTGAAGACTCACAAGAGAAACCCAACATCTAAGCACATCCAATCACCCAAGACTTGTGTTGGTTTTAAATTTATTTGAATTTGCATTCTTTGTTTGCTTAATCAAAGGTAGTCATAGGATTTAAAGTTGGATTTAATTTTATTTATGTTTTTTTTGTCTTTTACTTCATTTTTCTACATCTACATGTCCATCTCAAAAGTATCTAATTGAGAACTTGACCCTCATGAATAAAGTCTCCAAAGGTGTTTGTAAATACAACTCATCCTTACAACAAGTTGATATTAGAAATTGAAATTGTCCACATTTTGTCAATTTATATCTACAAGTTGTAGATATGGCTTGTGCAAAAATTCAAGTCTATGTTCATGGAGCTGAAATTTGCATGTGTAGGTAAACCCATGCAAAAAATGGTGAGTCTACCAAAGATGAGATCTTTATCTATGTGACCCCTAAGGTTCTAAAACCGTACAATCAATTGACTTTTATATTAGATGTAGCATTTTATTAAATTTTTAAGCTAAGTATCACATTTAATTTATTTAAATTCCACAATAATTTTTAATAATTTCAATTACTAATTCTAACTTACAAATTATAAGATTAATTATTATTTGCTATAAAAAAATGTTTGATTTTTATTATATTTCTTTATTTAAATTATTTATACTTGATTCAATTTAATAAATCCCAACTCTTCTTTTAAATTTATTTATTTATTAATATTTAATTAATTTAAATTAAGATATTTATATAGGTGTGATTCATTGGTATCCACATAAAAGCTGGCTATTGTTAAATACGATCCAATTCAGTGGTTAAAGATAACTTTTGATCAATAAAAATAAGACAATTATTGATGTGAAATTACTATTGACTATTTGATTCTTCAATGATATTTAAATAACTAGAACAATAATATATTATGACCGTTTAACCATAAATTAAATCATAAAATAATATAGCTTTGCAGCAGGATCAAATTAATCTCTGGAGAAAGATCTTAAAACCACGTAAAACTGAAGTGAGTTGAATAAAAGTCATACATTTTCTAAGAAACGTAACAAAATATCAAAAATACCCAAATAATGCAACGCAAAAATAGTAACTCACCTGTTTTACCAGGATAGACGGGCTTTGTCAGGGGATGATAACTGGGCACCTGTGACAGTGTCTCTATACCAGTGATCAAGATGAGATCTTGCTGACTCTGACTTATTTTCCTCCGAAGACTGCCCAAAGTTTCAGAGTTCACCGAAGCTTTTAGAAACCTGCAACATAGAAAAAAAAAAAGTGATATAAATGATTACCCTCAATCATGTAACCAATTTAGATCAAGCAGAAACAATTGAAATGGCACTGAAACCGTACATCAACCAGCTTTTCTAACCTGGAAAACTTGTTAGACTTCAATTGAGAGGCGCAAATTATCGATCCTTCAACAATCATTTGAATCGCATATGCGAATTTTTCCTCCCGTTGTGAGACCATCTCCTTCAAACTTTTCAGATGACCAGCAAGATCAACCATGCATTCTAAAAGTTCTAAACATTCTGTTCGATTTTCTGACATTTTATCAATTTTAGATAACAAATATGCTATCATGGACAATCCCCCTACAATCCAATATGTTTGTCCAAGTAGTTGCAATATTTCGCTGGCAACTTTTGAACAGTCTTCCGAATCTTCCTGCAAGGAAAGAAATGCAAAAGATAAGAAAACACCCTAGAAAGGCGAATTCACACAGAAAAATCAATTACAAACCCTTAAAAAGGGAATTCACGGAGAAAAAATAATTATAAACCCTAGAAAGGGTAAAGCATAAACAGCGGGCAGGTGGTTTATTAGTTGAGACAGTTGACTGTACCTCGTCATCAATTTCAGCTAAAAGGCTTACAAAGAATCGAAAATTAATTATGTTACCTTCAAACCAGTTTTCTCCAAGTGGTCATTCACAGATTTTAGGAATTTGGAGCCTGTCTTTGCAAAGTGCTTCAACATGCTTCTTTTTTCATTTCTTTTCTGAGTCACACGAGAACTTGTACTGGCATTGTCAGGCTGCTGAGACTGCAAACGATAAAAACAAATAAAGGCTAAAGGCTCTATTATAAAAGTAGGAAAAGTGAAAACAGAGTTTCATTCCAATCTTCATCATTTGGAGGTTTTTATTCCGACCTTAATCGTTTGGAGGAGTTCCTTCATCATACGGATTAAATCATCAATCTTGCTTGGATCTTTGAATGAAATAAAATCGCTAATGATCTCCTGCAGCTTCTCTGGGAGCTTTGTCGACGACGACGCTGCTGCTGGGTTCTCCACTGATGCCTCGCCCTCATGACTCCCCCGTGATCTCTGCTTCGACGTCTTGCCCACACGAGGTGTGCGCTGTCGAAGCAGCCACGCGTAAGTGGGGTAAGCAACTTGCTCGCCCTTTGCTAGGCTGTTGCCCATGCTAAATTCAAGGATAAATATTATGTGAGAAAGGCTAGGGTTTATAACACTGCTGAAAATCAGGGCATCAAAAGATTAAATGAATGAATGAATGAAAGATTTTAATGACGTCCACGAGACTAAACAGCCTATGGGACCGAGACACTCAACAACTTAGTTTGTCTCCAGACTCTTCTCCGGATCAGATCTCTTGCTATTAATTTTGACTAGGAGGCTAGCCGTCTGATTTATCTTATCCTCCTCAAATAACTGCTGCATATTGCCCACATCTGAAATACTTGAGTACTGATTACGGATATTTTTGTACACTGTGCATTCCATGACGAAGTGCCACTCCGTTTCCACCACTCCCTTATTACAAAATAAGCACGTTCTTTCTTCCCAAGTTTCCTTAGGAGTCTTCCACCTACCAGTCTCACATCTAAGATGGTGGGACCCCGTTCTCAATTGAGCAATTAATAGCCTCGCTTTCCCTTTAATAGTTGCACCTAAATATGGTTTTTCACCATGTTCCTTAGCTGGGTTAAACTCTTTGATGTAATATGCTTTTTTTCGTCCGATCTGATTTGACCACATGGCAGTCCTGAATTTTTCCTTCACATAGATTTTTATTTCACTGTTGGTGTCAGGACACTCATGTAATTTGATGTTCCACTTGTTCAGCCACTTGATGTTCTGTTTCATCCATGTTTTCTTTCTTCGGACTAGAATCTCCTCCATAACCGTTTTGGGCCACCGGTGGTTATCCATGTTTTCAACCTTTTTTAGATAACTTAACAACCGGGTTATCGCTGAAGCTTCCAAAGGAAAAGCTCCCGCCTCAGCTAGCAGGATTTCATAAGGAACAGTAGCTTTAACTTTGAGATTATTTGTTATTAGGTGTTTCTGGATTCTTTCTATCTGTCTCCAACTGCACTTTGATGTGTTGCTTCCCCACACTTCGCACCCATAAAGCACAACCGGCGTGACAAGTAAACCAAAAAGGGTTTTCTTGGTTTTCCAATCCCAAAGTTCAGCTTTTCTACACCTATTTTGGAGCAAATAATAGGCTTTCCAACCTCCCTGTATCCTTTTCGTTCTACAGGTTTCCCAACTGAGCTTATAATGGAAGTCAATCCCAAGATATTTGTACTCTTTCACTATATCAAGTGGGCTGCCTTCAAAAAGAAAGGTATGCTGTTTAATTTTTCTATTCAATGAGTAAATTATGATTTTGGTCTTGGATGTGTTCACTTGCATCCCAACTTCCTGACAAAAGTGTTCTAGGGCTTTTAGATGTTCTCTTAACCCATGAGCTATTTTTGAGATTAGGATAAGATCGTCAGCATATAGAAGTAATTTTACTACATAACCTGCCAAATGGATACCATCCTCGCCTTCCTTGCTTAACCACGCTTCCAACTTATCAATGTATAGCCCAAAAAGCGTAGGGGATAGAGGGCAGCCCTGTTTAACTCCAATGTCACTGTCAAAACATTCTGACATACCTTCACTTGTTCTGATTTTAGCACTGACCTTCTCATAAAGCTCCAGAACATTCAAGGGCTCTCTGTCCGGCTCACTGACTTTTTTCTTTCTTTTAACTACATAAATTATTTATTCTGGACCCAATCCAATTCATGTTGTTCATTGCTCTTAGTAAGCAAGAGAAGCAACCCTTGAAAATAGGGTAATGAATAATATTATTTATTACCTTGAATCATCATAAAGAAAGAAATGCTAATAGAGCGCATTAATACTAGTATTAATATCTACAAATATATAGTATTGAAAAGTATTTCAATATGAATGCGAAATCAGCACACATAATGTATGGAGGTTCTCACTAGCGCAGAAACCTTCACATCCATATTATGTGGAAAAGAATTCATTCTGGCGTACGAGAGCCGCAGTGAATCATGTGCAACTAGCTGTGTCTCTGCTGTAAGATAGTCAAGCTATTGATTTCCATTCATCTTCATGACAAGATATCTGGCCAATTGGAGGTTTAGATCAGTCAGAGTTTTAAATGTACAAGTAATGATGAAACAAAAAGTCAATGTGTCAAGTCTGTTTCATCGTAATATTGCAATAACAAATTGTAACTAGTTGTATTTTTATTTTTAATTAATTAATAAATAGGGTCAAATGGTCTTTTTGAGGACTGCATAGACAACGGCCATCTTATAAATGAAGGTAAATTATTAATAATATTTAGCTATTAAAATAGATAGAAGAGTTTGAAGGATTAAAAAATAGATTTAAAGTAGTAATTGAAATTAAATTAAATCTTTTGTAAAAGGTTAAGAATGAATTTAAATGTAAAAGAGAAAAAAAAATCAATATTATGTAAAGTTGTCTAAGTAGTAAGTTGAACTATCCTTTCTAACACTAGTATGGTAGGAGGAGGATTTACCTATAAATTCTATAAATTGCATAGTCTATGGAAGATCTTTATTTTTTTGGAGATATAATAAATAATATACTAGTTCATGGGAGGCTTTGGTAGCAAGGATGATGGTAGCAACTTTATAGTAAGTGTTAAAATTGATAGGAGAATCTTTAATTGTGATTATTACACTTTAAAAAAGTAAGAGTTCAACTTGGAGTTTGAATCATTATGTGGAAAAGGTAAATGGATATAAGCAAAATTTGAGCATATATGTTATCAAATGCCAAAGATCCTAGAGCTTATCTTCAGATTTTCTTGCCAATTATGGTGTGGATCACAAACTATTGTCAACTTTATAGCCATCTCCTAAACACATGGGGTGTGTTATATTCAAAATGTAAGTTGTGGACTCCCTTGAAGTGTTTGAAATTGGAGAAAGCATGGTAAGGGATGTACATTTTCTTAAAAGTATTTTTAGCTTCAATAAGGTTGTCGTCAAGGCAACAATATGAGCCCATGAATTAATATTGTGGAGTATACCATCATGTGATTATTAAGAGCAAGGTGTCAAAATGGCCTAGCAATTATTGTGATTACTTTTGATGCTATGTGTGGAGGATTTTTAAATAGTTTTGGGGAGTAGGCATGTAGTAATGTTTGGATGGTTTCTATTGTGTAAACTTATTCTCTATGTCTATTGTGGCAATGACTAGTTTTCATATAACCTATTGACACCTCATTTTGTTGTGTCTCATTTTTCCATGTTCTACTCTAAAGGTTTTCAAATTTCCTTTTCTCTCCCATCAACTATAAATGATCTGAGAGATCTTAAATGAACCATATTTCTTAGAAATATACCTCTAAATGTTGTATTAATCTCCCTTTCATGTTTAGTCAAATACCCATTTTGAAAAACTAAAATTTGGTTAAGTGCTATATTTTTTTAGATTTCAATGTTTCAAGATTGTCCATAGTTGCTTGCCTTTTCTATCACTTTGTAATGTCCCAAAGTAAATATTTTGTTGTTTTATTAAAATATATCAATGCATAAGAAATATGAGGCAAAAAGATATATTTCAAACCCTCATAAAATTACTTATTCAAACAATTTGAAATACCCACAAAGATTAAGCAATTTTCCACCCAAAAAAAGCACAATGAAAGTAACTAGAATCAACACCAAACGTACAAAAAATCCAAATACATTATTATTGAGATAAATGACACTTCTACAATAAAATCAATTTATTTCAATAGTAACAACAACAATTACAAACTAGCACAAAAATTGAATAGAAAATCACAACCTACTAGAACACAACACTACCAAATTGAAGCATTACCATTAGCTCTTGAAAAAAATATTAAATAGAAATATAATAGCACCCAAAGTAAAAAAGATAACCTGAGACTAACACTCCTCAAACCCCCAAAAAATTAAACTATCAAAAGCACACACTAGCAACACTGAAAACTTCATTTGAAGCGTCCTTTCCAACCTCGGAAGCGTCCTCTTACATGGACTGTTAGTAGCCTTTGATAATGGTTTGTCATTACATCATTTGCTTCCTGCAACGTAATATACCAAGCTTCATTTGCAGCATTCTTTCTAGTAGTCAATAGGAAACTCTATTTTCTTATCCACAGAGTTGTGTGAATAGAGGCTCCTTGTGGCCAAAATTTGACTAAAATCACAAGGTGCATTCATTAATTTGCGCCTAAAATTGGCTCCAGCCACAGCTTGCATTCAAAGTTTGACATTTTTGCTTTGGAACCGTTGACACATTAATTTTATTTGACATTTTGGCTTTTACAGTTTGCCTATATAATGAAGTGATGTTGTTATATACATACCAGCATTCAAATGAATGTAATCAGGGGATGTTGTTATAAAAATACCAGCCTTTGATGAGACAAAGACAGAGCATTCATTCCACAGTCGACAGTTTTTTATTCAGCGCCGAAAGTTGTTGAACACACGGAGTGCCTTCATTAATTCATTTGGCATCGAAAAATTGGTAGCTTCTGACCCTGCTTGGCGAACCTCACCAACCTTCATTGAACATATGCTTGAAGATGATATATTCAAAAGCACATGCATGAAAAGAAGACTGGAAGTTGTTGGTAGAAGTTTTTGTCTTAATTGTTTTGTCTGATTGCTTGGGCGTCACGGCAGCGAGCACAGTTGAGAGAACCTTATGTTTTTAATTCTTAGTTTGACAAAGGCAACAGCAATTAAGGCTCTCCAACAGCCAGCCACAAAGAGTCCCACGCCATTGGTCTCAGCTTGTCCAGAGACTTCTGCTGCAGCACATTTAGTTTCAACTCTCAGCAATGATACAGATTGCTGTGAGGGAGTATTTTCAATTTTAATTTTAGACTTTCATTTATTTTTTAGCTTAGTTTTTGGTTTAATTTCATGTTATTCTTTTTTACTTTTTCTTTTAGTTGTTAGTTTTTACTTTTTCGTTTTAGTTTTAACATTTTATTTAGCTTTTATTAGTTTCTTTTTTTAGTTTTAAATTAGATACGATTAGGATTTAAAATTTAAAATTTTAATTAGTTTTTCATTTACTTTAGATATTCAATTATATTAGATTTATAACGACTTTACTTAGATTTAGATTTATTTATTTATTTTTAATTAGTTTCTAATTTAGACTCTTAATTATAATGTCATTAGATTTAGATTTTATTTTTTTTAATTAGTTTTTAAGGATTTTTAATTAGACTATCATTTAGATTTATAATTAGAATTTAATTAGATTTTGGGTTTTTAATTAGACTTTAATTTAATTTAGTCTTTTAATTAGACTTTAATTTACCTTAGATTTTTAATTAGCTTTAGCTTTTTAAATAGATTTTTTTTAGATTTTTAATTAGTTTTTTTTAGATTCTTAATTCAATCTTAGATGTTTTTAAAATATTTTAAATTTTTTTTAGATTTTCGATTAATTATATTTTTGGATTTAGATAAATCAGATTTTTAGTCTTAATAACTTAACTTTTCATCCATAGATTACTAACTGTGAAATCCTTATATGAGAATTACCTCAAGAACCAAAAAAAAAATCATCCTCTAAATCTAGCAACCAGTGTGTTTTCATCCATAGATTACTAACTCTTATGGTTTTTCTTCCACAAAATGAAAATTGAAGACAAAGTGCTCAAGAAGATAAATTGGTATAAGATATCAACTATAAAAGATTCTTCAATTATATAAAAGTTGGGGCACAAATCCCAACATCCTTCCTTGTATAACTGCTCCAAATTAATAATATTAAAATAATTATTTGACCTCTTTTATCAAAATTAGTAAATAATAAATGGTTTGGGCCCCCCAATAATCATATTTAATTTTCTTTTTTTCTAATTTCCGTACTTTAGCCCAAGGAAAATATTTGGAATGGAATAATATTCCTCCAACATAAATAAATTAAAAAAGGGACATGACAAGTCCACCCTTCCCAAAATTTCTTGTCCTCAAGTGCAATTTAAATTCATGTAACAACCCTGGTGTTCTACTTAGTAAAATTTCAAAGTTTTCACCTCAAGTGAATGATCCACAATGCTACAACATAGCAATAATTTTTTTTCACAATGTAAATTATATGCACATTTGATATAAACACTCATGCAAACTTCCATTGCATTTCATTGTAATTCCACAAATCTTTTCATAACATAGATTTCATATTGAATAAACTCAAGTTTATCATTCAAGAGTACATCCTTCCATATAAATGGGTACATAGCTCTTCTTTTAGCAATAGATATACAAACTGGTCCCGATGTCGCTACATTGGTGCATATGTTCCAGATGTCCCTGGTCCCTAGTGTAAACATCTGCAATCCTTGACCACTAATTGATGAGGAGAAGCATCACTCAAATATTTTTCCACCAACCACAGACTCAAATGTGGCCCCCCGCACATCTACCACATATGGTAAGATGACTCTTGAACCTGTAGACACATAAAAATGGCCTCAACTTGCAAACCATATTTTTCTATGACGACCAGGCTTCTCCCTCACATAATTCAATTATTTAATCATGTCCATTCCTCCATGATTATTTAAATAAATAAATTGTGTTTATTTATTTAAATGCATCACTGATCAATCCTAATTTCCTCCATAGTATTATCCTTAAATCAAATAAACTTATTTATTTAGCCCACTTTCCATCCCACCAAATAAATAATTAAACTAATTATAAATATCAAGTCTTTTGTCTCATTCCTATTTATGAATTAAACCATTATTTAATTCATAAGTCAACATTCCTCCATAAATTACATCATTTCTAATATTCCAACTACCTATTTTTCTCCACCATTGATTTGATTATCTCCAATTAAATCCCAACCCTTCATTTCAAGGCTTGCCCTAACCTTTACCTAATGTTTCCCTAACCCTATTCCTCCTTATGACAATGATTCTTGGCCTTTGATCTTAGGGATTCACCCATTTTTAATCCTGGCCGTCCATTCTCAATTTGGAATTCTTTAAAAGGCCCTCTTCCAAGTCATTTTGGACAAAAAAACACAAGTTATTTTCAGCATGCTTGAGAGCTTTTGAGCACTTGAGCATATACATTATACTTCAATATTTTGCTTGTCTTTGGCATAGGTTATAATTACACTTCAAATTTGAGGGCAATTATATCATTTTCAGCAAGATGGAGAAGGCCAATGGAGGTCAACCAATGGAGGCTTGAAGACTAGGTGATGTTGTTTCATCTTACTTTGCTTCTTGTTTTCATTGTGCTCTATTGTTGATTAGGGATTTAATGGTTTTATGCTATTTGAAATCTAACTTGGAAATTTCTCTAATTACATTTGGTGAACCCGACGTGAATTTGGTGGCTGTATGGTTTTGTTTGATAAAAGCTTTCTAGAATCCTTTGCATTTTTGTTGGCTGCAAGCTTGATAATGGTGCCTAGATTAACCTAGGTTCCCTTTTTAAACAAGTTTGTCATATCATACAAAGAATCATCATTACGTGTATTTTTTGAAATATCATATTCATAGCATGGTATAGGTTCATGTGGTTTCTGATGCTTACATAAATTTTAGACAGCTTATATCATATTCATAGCTCATTATTTTGCTTCTTACATTGTCTGTTGGAGTTTTTTATAAAACCTGGCTATTAGAGACATGCTTGCAATGAGATCATTTGCTTTCTGCAACGTCATATACACAATTTAATTTGAAGCGTCCTTTCCAACCTCGGAAGCGTCCTCTTACATGGACTGTTAGTAGCCTTTGATAATGGTTTGTCATTACATCATTTGCTTCCTGCAACGTAATATACCAAGCTTCATTTGCAGCATTCTTTCTAGTAGTCAATAGGAAACTCTATTTTCTTATCCATAGAGTTGTGTGAATAGAGGCTCCTTGTGGCCAAGATTTGACTAAAATCACAAGGTGCATTCATTAATTTGCACCTAAAATTGGCTCCAGCCACAGCTTGTATTCATTGTCTCTGTTTGACATTTTTGCTTTGGAACCGTTGACACATTAATTTTATTTGACATTTTGGCTTTTACAGTTTGCCTATATAATGAAGTGATGTTGTTATATACATACCATCATTCAAATGAATGTAATCAAGGGATGTTGTTATAAAAATACCAGCCTTTGATGAGACAAAGACAGAGCATTCATTCCACAGTCGACAGTTTTTTATTTGGCGCCGAAAGTTGTTGAACACACGGAGTGCCTTCATTAATTCATTTGGCATCAAAAAATTGGTAGCTTCTGACCCTGCTTGGCGAACCTCACCAACCTTCATTGAACATATGCTTGAAGATGATATATTCAAAAGCACATGCATGAAAAGAAGACTGGATGTTGTTGGTAGAAGTTTTTGTCTTATTTATTTTGTCTGATTGCTTGGGCGTCACGACAGCGAGCACAATTGAGAGAACCTTATGTTTTTAATTCTTAGTTTGACAAAGGCAACAACAATTAAGGCTCTCCAATAGCCAGCCACAAAGAGTCCCACGCCATTGGTCTCAGCTTGTCTAGAGACTTCTGCTGCAGCACATTTAGTTTCAACTCTCAGCAATGATACAGATTGCTGTGAGGGAGTATTTTCAATTTTAATTTTAGACTTTCATTTATTTTTTAGCTTAGTTTTTGGTTTAATTTCATGTTATTCTTTTTTACTTTTTCTTTTAGTTGTTAGTTTTTACTTTTTCGTTTTAGTTTTAACATTTTATTTAGCTTTTATTAGTTTCTTTTTTTAGTTTTAAATTAGATACGATTAGGATTTAAAATTTAAAATTTTAATTAGTTTTTCATTTACTTTAGATATTCAATTAGATTAGATTTATAATGACTTTACTTAGATTTAGATTTATTTATTTATTTTTAATTAGTTTCTAATTTAGACTCTTAATTATAATGTCATTAGATTTAGATTTTATTTTTTTAATTAGTTTTTAAGGATTTTTAATTAGACTATCATTTAGATTTATAATTAGAATTTAATTAGATTTTGGGTTTTTAATTAGACTTTAGTTTAATTTAGTCTTTTAATTAGACTTTAATTTACCTTAGATTTTTAATTAGCTTTAGCTTTTTAAATAGATTTTTTTTAGATTTTTAATTAGTTTTTTTTAGATTCTTAATTCAATCTTAGATGTTTTTAAAACATTTTAGATTTTTTTTAGATTTTCGATTAATTATATTTTTGGATTTAGATAAATCAGATTTTTAGTCTTAATAACTTAACTTTTAGATTTTTTTAGATTCCTTCTAGGATTACCTTAGCTTAGGCTTATATTAAATTTTAATTAGATTAATGTCATTTTCATTGTTAGTTTAATTTTTCTTTCATGACTAATCTGAGACCTTTTTTTTTGTAGGTTTGAATGTCCATGATTCAAGATTTACAACGTCCACTTTCGCTTTTCAAAGATTGGAGACTCAAGACTACTAATCATGTTTTTGCAGGGCTCTCGCTTCAATTTTGCTTTATCTTGAGTGCCTCTTTCACATAGAATGATTAGGGGGCCTAAAAAGAACTTGCATGCTTGAGTTGACATCATCAGCTTGGATTAAAATAAACAAAGTGTTTGATGTGTTTGCCTCACACTTCAATTTGGTTATTAAAATGAACAAATTGAATCCTTCATGTGCTTGCCTAACACTTCAATTTGGTTATTAAAATGAACAAATTCTTTCAATTTGTGTAACCTTTGATTCAATAATAGGAGTATCCTCTCCCCTTGTGCACTTGTGCGATCCTGGGTGCAAGAGAAACTGTTATTGACTCTAGGAAATTGGGCCTTCCTTGGTGGGAAAAAGTACTCACCCCAAGGCGACTCAGACCGGCAATGGAGCTCTTTGGCTGAGCTACCCTCGACCGGTATACAAATGTGAATCCTAAGGGAAAGCCTAGGATTATGAGTGCGGATGTGTCATATAGACAAAGTAGTACTCCCATAAACCATGTTGAGTGTAACCTCTTCAGGCTAGAGTGCCACCTAATCGGTGATTAATCTCTTGCCCCATGTATGGCCACTCGAACGGGGGTCCCAAACTAAAAAATCTTGTGTAGTAGCCAAAAACCTTCTATCCGCTAGCGCAGCAACGGTCTTTGTGAAGGCATCCACATCTTCATAGTCTTTAGTAGAGGTGATCAGCATGCCATGGGAGTTTTATGGGCGCTGGAAGCTTGGTTGTCCTGAAAAGAGAGTGCACTATAAGGGGGAGCCCGTGCAGCCAAGCTTCTGGATTCACACGCTAAGGATATGTGGCCGGGGAAACCCAAGTGGAATCTAGCAGATATTGTCCTGGCCTAACCATAGGATTGTGCTTGTCTTCTTTGTGATTGATTACACATTCAAAATATCATGTTTGCTAAGTGTTTTCTGGATTCTCAAACAGTATACACAACAATCCCAAATCTGGAAATGAAACAATCAACTTCAGACAATTCAGACTTTTCATCAAAACATCACAAAACTGAATTCGAGTCCAACAATTTTGCCTACTGTCAAACATCTTTTCTCAAAGTCTTTTTCAGAAACCAGAACTGAAATTGCTCAAAATTTTCACCATTCAACCATTAGCTTGCATTTTTACCTTAGGTTCATCCTTGTTAATTTTAGTTGCATTCTCGAGGCTTCATAATCATCATTTCAGGCTACATAGACTTGTCATTAGGTTTTCATCTTTGTAGACTATGGATTAGGCCTCCTCATCACACTTTGCAAAATCATTGCCTTCAAGAGTAGGTTATCTTGGGACTTAGTCAACAATCTCCTTTTCAGTCATTGTCCTTTTTGTGAGAATTTCCAACTCAGCAGTCTAGTTTGGAAAACTCACTAGTCATTTTGACCTTGTCGCTTAGTCCTTTTAACAAGTCCTTTGATCACCAAAATTAAGACATAGATTAAGCTTAGAGTGGCTAGGCAAACCTTTCTCCACATTGCATTCATCTTGGTCCATACTTTGCATATTTTATGCCTAAAAATCCAAAAATAGTGTTCACCCTAGTCCTCATTTTGCACCTTGACATTGCATTAGTCACCCTTTTAGTCAACATTATCGCCCTAGTCCTCATTTTGCACCTAGTCAATTCTATCACCGTGCATTAATCAACATTGTCATCCTAGCCATCATTGTCGCCTTGACATTTGACATCTTTCTTTGGCAACTTTTTCACCTTGCATCAATCATTTTCTTAGGAAAACATCATAATCACCTTGCATTGTCATGCTTTATCACAAAAACACCAAAAACATAGACTAGTTGTCATAATCATCACCCTCATTTGAGCAATTCTCTTTTATGGTCGAAACTAGGCTTCAAAGAAAGAAAAGGCAAATGGAAAACTTTGGACAAGACTTCAACACCAACATCCACACCAAAACTTATGACATGAACCAAGACATGAATTTTAATGATCCATTCACCAACATGAACATACCATCTTCCATGAACCTGCCAACATCCTCTCGAAATCCATTCAAACCATTCATATAGAGAGACCACACTGGACAAGTATTAGCTGAGGACCTTGAGGCTGTAGCCCAAAATCTTGACGTAGCTTCATTTGTAGAGGACTTGGTCTTGAACGATGCTGACATATACCTTGCTATGCTTTTAGACCAAGGGGCAAAACTACCAAGAGGCTTTGACATCAATACCATAAGACCTTCATCTCCAGACAACATGACACAAAACTCGACACCTCAACAAAACACGAACAATGCCTCCAACAATAACACTGTTGTCACCACACAAATTCCTACAAGCACCATCAATGTTACATTTAGTGGCACCATAAGTCAAAACACCTCCAACTCAATCAATGCAACATCTATTGGAGGAAAACCCACCATGCCACAAGCAATATCACAATCCATGCCCGCAATGTCAATGACATCTTCACAAACAATTGGAACTACCCTTGGATCTACTTTAATGGGGGCAAGTTCCTCAAACCCCATATTTGGAACTTCATCTATGACCATAGGGACATCATCATCAAATCCTTATGTTGGAATCTCATTCAATCCCTTTGGAGGAACTAAACGACGTATTCTGATTAGAGGTCCCCAACTAAATGTTAACACATTGTCACAATTAAACATCAATGCCTCACAAGGACAAAATACCAACATCCCGCATGGACAATTCCAAGGACAAAATACCAACATCCAACATGGACAATTCTTCCAATATGGACAAGGCACTCAAATGACACAACAAATTAATACCTTTGGGCACTAGAATAGTCAAGGTTACCAAATCCCCCAAATATCGACAAATATGGCTGGATCACACATCCCCACATATTCATCACAAATTCACACGCAACAACACATTCCTCATCAAAATGGGCAATACCAACAATTTCCAAACCAAAACATATCATACATTCCACAACAACACATGTCACATTAAAACTCAAACATGCTATCACAATCAATGGGGACTCAAGGGATACCCATCACTCCCATGTGTGATGCGACCAATAATCCCATAATAGATGCCTTGACAGCCAGAGTGGCAAACCTCCAAAAATAGATGGAAAACATGCAAACATCCAACAAAATGCCACCAATGTCATATGACCTATGTCCATATCCTTTTGACATAACTTTATACATGCCACCATTTCCTCCTGGATATGTGGCCCCAAACTTCACCAAATACAAGGGAAAGACAAATCCTATTGAACACATTTGAGAATTCATGACCAACTGTATGGACATTGCATATGAACACACTTACTTGATGAGACTCTTCTCCAAGAGTCTAACAGGACCCACACTCAAATGGTTCTCCACTTTGAAGGGGATAAAAACATGGAATGAACTTGTAGAAAAATTTGTGAAAAATTATGCCTATAACATTGACACAGACACCTCCATCACTAGCTTATGCACACTTACACAAGAAGACACTGGTGAAATGTTTATCCCATTTTTCCAACGATGGAGAGGCCTAGCAAGTCGCTACCACATAGACATACCTAAAAAAGAGAAGGTTGACATGTTTGTACAAACACTCCTAGGCCCATTGAAAAATGGCTTGTGAGTTCATTGTTGTACAACCTTTGCAGACCTAGTTGAACGAGGCATCCAACTTGAGAAAGTGCTCATTGCTGAGGGAAGATTAAAATACGGTCCTAAAAACATAAATGCAAGTCCACCCACTGACAAGAACAAATATTGGGTTAAGAATAAACATGTCACCAATGATGGTGTTGTAGACACTAAGGCTATCAATGCAATGGGTCCTGTGCTTACCCTTAAAGGGGCTCAACTGCAAAAAACACAGATGACCACACAGACCCATGCTACCAATGTTGTATAGAAAAATCAAAATAACCAAAATCAAAGGCAGCCCCGACAACCCAGACAGTTCCCCAGGAGTCGCACATACACCCCCTTGGGTGAGCCCATTGAAGAAATCCTCAAGAAACTCCTTCAAAATGGTGTCATAACACTTGAGGACCCAAAACCATATTACCCAGGGTAGTTTAAACCATTTTGGTGGGATGACAATGCATTTTGTGATTATCATCAGGCAAAAGGACATAAAACCTCCTCCTGTCGACAACTAAAAAATTTGGTACAAGACCTTATCGAGAATCGTACCATTGAGATAGGTGAACCACAATTTGCATCTAATTCAGACCATACCATACACAAGAACCCACTATAGGACCATGGTTCTAGTAACCCTTCCATGTCAAAATCCAATAACAATAATCGAGCTAACCATGCCCATATTGCATATGACTATTCTGGGGGACCCATCATAAATCATATTAGAACAACTGCTGAACATGTCAACATAGTTACTGTCAGAAATGCCCCTAAATGCAATGTCACTACCCGTGGGGGAAAAGTCACCATAGCTAGCCCTCCTCCCAGACAACCAAAGATAACAATCACAGTCCAATCCATTACCCAAACAATCCCAGCCTAAAGGAAATTTTAACCTCATTGACCAACTTGGGAAGACACCTGCTCAAATTTCTATACTTGAGTTGCTACGTATTTCCCCAGCTTATAAGGCTATACTCGACAAAACATTACAAGAGTTTTCTATTCCCCAAGACATTGATGTCAATCAATTTGAGGCCATGGTGGGATATCTTACCGCTTCACACCATATAACATTTTCAGACCAAGACTACTCATCGTCCAAATCCAATCATAATGATGCCCTTCACATTGAATTTTTTATCCATAAGCATAAGGTCAGACGAGCGTTAGTAGATGGTGGAGCAGGACTAAACATATTCTCCTTAAAATTGGTTAAGGCCCTAGGCTTTTTTGATGCTTGTGTAGACGCTGCAAAGAGCATTGTTATCAAGGCATATGATGATGAAGAACGTTCCTCTTGGGGCATAATTACACTTCCAATTTGTATTGGACTAGTCATTGTGGACACCACTTGTCAAGTCCTGGATCTAGAACTTCCATACAATATTTTACTTGGTCGACCTTGGATTCATGCCTTGAAAGTTGTCCCTTCCATGTATCACCAGTGTTTGAAGTTTCCCTTTGAAGGCACTAAGATTACCATATATGGAGACCCTGACCCATTTCAATATTGTACCAATTTGAGAGGTATCTCAGAGCGCCAAGTGCCTATCAACAGTGAAGCTTCGACATCTTCATCCTCTAAATTCATTGACCCATCAACACTTGTGAAGCCTCCCACATCCACATCCATTGCCACAACATCCACTTCTGCTTCTTCAGCAACCATGACCACCTCCATGACATCTACCACTTCATCCATCACCCCAAGCATCGGCGCAAGTATTAAGATCCAGGACCAAGGGTGTGGAGAGTATAAGTTGAATACGGCCTATTGCATAATGAGGATGCCTAAGTCTCCCCAGGTCTACGGCAAGCCTTGCTTCGTGTTAGAGTCAAAAGAAATTTTTAGAGTCCCTCCAAAAAAAGTATTCATAAAGTGGGGTGAAATGAGTCAAGAGGACATTGACAATGTGCTATCTTGGATTTATAGAGAACCAGAGGATCCAACTCCCTTGCCAGTAAAAATGTATGGTAAAGGATATGACATGATAAAGGAAAAAGGCTACGATGGAATTAGTGGCCTCGACAAGCACAAGACAGGAAGGAAAGAACCTCTAGCACCTAAAGGAAGACCTAAACATCTTGGGTTAGGGTTAGGACCAGGAGAATCTGGCGATCATAGTACCAATGCACTTTCTAGCGAGAGAGTAAATGCTTCAGACTGTGTCAAGACAATTGAAGATCCCCTTTCTGAAACTGAATCCCATGAATGGGAATTTGGCTCCCAACGATCCCTAAGTGACTGTTGGCTTGATGACTTGTTCCTTGAACCTGGAGAGCCTACATTTGAAGAGAGATTTTGGAAAATGTTCAAAATTGACACAACACCAAATAACACCAAGTCCAGATCCTCTTCTACTCCTATTGACCATAATCTTGACATACTCGTCTACCCTGCTGAACCTAATGACCATCATTCAGATTCATTTGAATTGCCACATGAAACTACTGACCCAGACTCCACTCCCTTTGTTCCTTACTTTACTGATGAGTGTGAATCAAGCAAAGCAGAGTACTGGATAGAATCTGATATAGAGCCCAATGATGACAATTTTATCTTTAACCTCTCTGAATCCATCGACATGCTTTTTGCATCCTACTCACCATTCACAAATACTGATGATGGTATTTCCTTAGTCTACCCACAACTAATTGATTGGGATCAACAAGGCCCGCCAGTTATGGACATATTTCAAAATGATGAGGCCATTGCAGAATTCATGGGACTGCGTGAGGGTATACCAAGTGGAGACCACAAGGCTGGATTTTCCATTAACCTAGATTGTGCCGCTTACTTTGGGAAGACTGCTCCGTCCTCTAGTCACAAAATGAAAAATAAAAATAAAGAAAAAATGACACATCTTTAGGTGAAAACCAAAAGGCACCTTCTGACGATAAAAAAGTAAAAATAAAGGACATATCCGAAGGTGAAAACCTCTCTGAGGCACCTAAGGATGGAGGTCTAGACTTTCTCCCTGTAACTCAAGAAAAATTAGCCATGCTTGTAGAGGATACTATGGAAGTAAACATATCTACAACAGAAGATCCTAAGATGGTCCTCTTCGTGACATCTTTGACAGAGGAAGAGAAACCTGAGTTCCTCAAATTCTTTTCAGAGCGTAAGGTCAACTTTGTGTGGTCTTATGCCGATATGCCTGGGTTGGATCCAGAACTTGTCTTGCACCATTTTCCCTTATTTCCAGATGCCAAGCCAGTGAAACAAAAGCTGCAAAAGATGCACCCATAGATCGCCTTGTTAGTGAAAATAGAACTTAAGAAATTGTTAGATGTGGGATTCATACAGTCCATAGACTATGCCAAATGGATATCAAATCTTGTACCAGTCACAAAGGAAAATGGTCAAATCCGCATCTGCACAGATTTTCAGGACCTGAATAAAGCTTGTCCAAAGGATGACTTTCCCTTGCCAAACATTCATATCATAGTGGACCTTACAGTAGGATGTGAGATGTTGTCCCTCATGGACAGTTTTTCCGGTTATAATCAAATTCGTATTGCCCCTGAAGATCAACACAAAATAGCCTTCATATGTCCTTGGGGCACATACTATTGGAATGTCATGCCTTTTGGTCTTAAGAATGCAGGCGCCACATACCAGAGAGCCATGACAACCATATTCCATGACATGATGCACAATATAATGGAAGATTATGTAGATGACCTTTTGGAAAAATATTTGACACGAAAAGACCACTTGAGGGTGTTAGACAAAATTTTCAAGAGACTGGAAGAATACAAGGTCCGCTTGAATCCAAAGAATTGTGTCTTTGGCATAACATCAGGCAAACTTTTGGGGTACATTGTTTCTCGTAGAGGCATTGAGGTCGATCCTGCCAAGGTGAAATCCATATTAGACATGCCTCCTCCAAAAGGGATAAGTGAACTCAGGACATTGCAAGGCAGGTTACAATCCACCCAATGCTTCATAGCACAATTGGTAGACAAGTGTCACCCATTTCAATATCTTTTGCGCAAAAGTATCCCTTTTGTGTGGACAGATAAATGTTAGGAGGCCTTCCAACAAATAAAAGAATATCTACTGTCACCACCTATTTTAATGCCACCAATTGAAGGGAAACCTTTGATTCTATACATTTCTACAACAACTTCAGCACTAGGGGCGTTACTGGCATAGAATGACCATGAAGAAAAGGAAAGGGCCATATACTATATTAGTAGGACATTGGTCAGATATGAGCTAAATTACACAACCATCGAATGTGCTTGCTTAGCGGTTGTCTTTGTAGCTCAGAAATTAAGACACTACATGCTAAATCACCAGACACACTTAGTGGTGAAGATTGATCCCTTGAAATATCTCCTAAGTCATGCAGCATTGATAGGTCGCCTGGCAAAATGGGTAATGATCTTGAGCGAGTATGATATTCAATATGTTGAAAGAAAGGCGATAAAGGGACAAGTGATAGCAGACCAACTAGCAGATGCACCTATACAGGGTGATCATCCACTAGTAGCAGACTTTCCAGATGAGTCAATATTTCATACAGAACCTAAGTCACCTTGGAGGCTATATTTTGATGGATCTCATACTAATCATGGCTCGGGGGCAGGAATATTGTTTATCACCCCTCAAGGTGACTCCATTGCTAATTCCTTCCGCATTGCTTTTCCATGTACAAATAATGTGGCAGACTATGAGGCACTTGTCACGGGACTTAGAATGGCCATCAAATGGAAAATTAGAACACTTCATGTCTATGGAGATTCTCAGTTGGTCATTAACCAAGTCAATGATGACTATGACACTAAGGATGGGAAATTAATGCCTTACAAATGAATAGTTGATAGCTTTCAAACATATTTTCACATGGTGACTTTTGAGCAAGTTCCAAGAACACAAAATAAGGCAGTAGACGCAATGGCCACAATTGGCTCTCTTCTAGACATTCCTAGTAATGTGCCTCAATTTGAATTCTTGGTAGAACAACTTTTGGTTCCTGCATATGACATACCAGAATCAGAGATGGTTTGCAAGCTTGTTGGTCCCAATTCTCCATGGTATCAAGACATTTATGACTACCTCAAGTCCCAAACCCTTCCCCCCAACCTATCCAATAACCAACGAAAGTCCTTTATCCGAAAAGCTGCCAGATATGCCATCCTCAGTGATACCCTTTATCGTCGTAGCTTTGATAACTCCCTTCTTCGATGTCTTGACACTGATGAAGCATGAACGACCTTTTGAGAGGTACATGAGGGTATATGTAGATCCCATTCAAGTGGTCCTACTTTTTCCAAAAAGATAACGAGACTTGGGTATTACTGGCCAACCATTGAGAAAGATGCACTTGAATTTGTCAGAATGTGTCACCAATGTTAGATACACAGTGACTTGATTCATGCACCAGCACAGGAACTTCGATCGATTACATCTCCTTGGCCCTTCGCACAATGGGGACTCGACCTCGTGGGCAAGATCCATCCTACCTCGTCCAATGGCCACAAATTCATCATTACCGCCATTGAGTACTTTACTAAGTGGATTGAAGCCATCCCACTCACTTACATTACTGGAAAACAAATTTCCAAGTTTATCCTCAACTATATTATCTGTCGATATGGTATTCCACAATCCATCATCACAGATAACGGTCATCGCTTCAAAAATTAGGATGTCCATGAACTTTGTGAACGCTTCCATATCCGACAGGAAATGGTCAAGCTGAGGCGTCTAATAAAATGATCATCAAACTTCTTAAGAAGACCGTCAATGATGCTGGTCATGATTGGCACATACAACTCAATCTTGCTTTGTGGGCATATCGCACTAGCATCCATACTCCCACTAGAGCCACTCCATTTTCCCTCGTGTTTGGAGCCGAAGCCATCTTGCCCATAGAGGTTGAAATCCCATCCCTACGAGTCTCTATGAAAGGTCTAATCACTGATGAAGAATATTGACAGTCATGACTGCATGAATTAGAAATGCTAGATATACACAAACATAATGCCTTGAACCACTTACAGGCATATCAAAATCATCTTTGCAGAAGCTACAACAAAAGAGTGATGACTCAAAAATTTGACATTGGTGACTTGGTTCTCATGCAGAATCCTAAGAATCAGTCCGACAGAGAAAAACCAGGCAAGTTTGAGCCCAATTAGCTAGGTCTGTACATCATCACCGCGTCATTTGGTTCTTGCGCATATCAGGTGGCTACTCCAAATTGGTGAACAATTAACAGAGCCAATCAACAGTCTGCATTTATGCAAGTTCTATACATAGCATCAAAAAGTCTGGCTGACAACCAAAACATTAAAAATTCAAAAAAATGGAAAAATACAAAAATATCGTCACTTGGATAAAAACTTGGCAAACAGGCATCCTGGTGACACCAACAAAATGAAAAATTTGACAAAAATAAAAGAGAAATAATTCATCCAATAGTGAAAACCTGGTAAACAGGTGCTTTGGATAAGTACCATGGTGAAAACCTGGCAAACAGTCGCCATGTGTAGTCGGTCATTGCTTTGACATCTATTATCACTCTATCTACCTTAGTCCATAATAAACATCCATTTTTTTGACATTCGTCACAATGTTTCACCTAGACATTATGACGTTTCTTTCCATGGCTAACAGTGGTTGACATCAAAGTCTTATGTGTCGCCTATCGCCCATACCGGTCATGTCCTTTCCATCAGCTTGACTAGGGGCAATATTTTATCATGGGACTGCAATGGGTATTGCACATGGTCTTGACAATTGAAAAAGTCCTGAAAAAATCATAAAAATACTAAAAAGTCCTGAAGAAATCATAAAAATCATAAAGTCTTCAAAAAATCATAAAAATCATAAAAAGTCCTAAATTTGTTTTTCTAAAAATCATAAAAAGTCCTTAAAAAAAAGACCTAAAAATTGAACAATGTCCTGAAGAAAGCACAAAAACATCCAAATACCATCACAAATCCCAAAAACAGAGTCAAATTTAGTCATGTCAGTCATGTTATTCTTTGTCAATAGTCGAACTACGTGGTCTCCGCGCATTTGCTACATAGGCAAGGCCATCAGTTGATGTGCCCCCGAGGCCCCCTAGGTTCAGTCCCTTAGGGTTTGTTAGGTCAAGTCAAAACATGTCAATTCATCTTCAATTTGTTCATCTGTCCCCGTCAAACTACGAGGTCTCTGAGTACATGACATAGGCAAGGCCATCTGTCGATGGGCCCCCGAGGCCACCTAGGTCAGTCCTTTAGGGTTCGTCATGTCGGTCAAATAAGTCAGACATAGTCACACTCAGAAACAAGACAATCATTTGAACGTCAACATTCAAATCATGAACCAATAGACAATATAGCCTAGTCAGTCATCAAGCCAAACATCTATCAAATGGCCAACACAATGTCAACCTAGTCACTTTATGGTCCCCTTCAAGATGTGTCCTTCTTGGAATTGGACCCCGTCAAAATGTCATTTGCCTTTTCAGGATGTGTCCTTCCTGATGATAGGCTTCGTCACATAGTCATTGGCCTTTTCAGGATGTGTCCTTCCTGATGACAGGCTTCGTCACATAGTCATTGACCTTTTCAGGATGTGTCCTTCTTGACAATAGGCATCGTCAAATCGTCAATAACTGTTAGACTATCAAATCGTCAAACCGTCAAACTATCACACAATCAACCTTTTACAAACATATTGAATGGTTGTGATTTTGCTGGTTTATTTTTTCTTATCTTTTTATTTTTTTGTCTCTTGTTCATGTTACCAGCTACCTCAAGGATGTCCCATGAAGGATTTAGAGGAGCAATGATGTCCCATGGCCTAATTTTCCTTGATTGTTGTCTTTGGTGTGTCTTGACAAAAAGACTGGGGCAACTTGGCCTTTAGTGTGAGTTAGGACATTCCTTGTCTGTGGCTGTCTATTTTTCACAAGTGGATGACCTTGAACACCTTGGTCTATGTCATATCATGGTTTTTGTTGTCCATTTGTCACATTTTACTGCCCAATGATGATTATGCAACACCTATGATGTTATTTGGAAAAATATTGAAGTATTCCTTTTTCATCCTCACATCCATGATTTCCACGCTAACATTTCTTCTATTCCTTCATCCTCTAGTCCTCTCATCCATTTCGAGAGCACACTCATGTTCTTTCAACCTGCTTGTCCTCTTGAGGGGGCATACCACTACATCCTCATCATCCTTCCTCTCCTCACTTTCAAACTAGGACATATTTTTTGACTTTTTCTTTGACACAATGCGATAAATTGCATCATGTCACAGAGGGACAAAATGTAGACACATAAAAATGGCCTCAACTTGCAAACCATATTTTTCTATGATGACCAGGCTTCTCCCTCACATAATTCAATTATTTAATCATGTCCATTCCTCCATGATTATTTAGATAAATAAATTGTGTTTATTTATTTAAATGCATCACTGATCAATCCTAATTTCCTCCATAGTATTATCCTTAAATCAAATAAACTTATTTATTTAGCCCACTTTCCATCCCACCAAATAAATAATTAAACTAATTATAAATATCAAGTCTTTTGTCTCATTCCCATTTATGAATTAAACCATTATTTAATTCATAAGTCAATATTCCTCCATAAATTACATCATTTCTAATATTCCAACTACCTATTTTTCTCCACCATTGATTTGATTATCTCCAATTAAATCCCAACCCTTCATTTCAAGGCTTGCCCTAACCTTTACCTAATGTTTCCCTAACCCTAATCCTCCTTATGACAATGATTCTTGGCCTTTGATCTTAGGGCTTCACCCATTTTTAATCCTGGCCGTCCATTCTCAATTTGGAATTCTTTAAAAGGCCCTCTTCCAAGTCATTTTGGACCAAAAAACGCAAGTTATTTTCAGCATGCTTGAGAGCTTTTGAGCACTTGAGCATATACCTTATACTTCAATATTTTTCTTGTCTTTGGCATAGGTTATAGTTGCACTTCAAATTTGAGGGCAATTATATAATTTTCAGCAAGATGGAGAAGGCCAATGGAGGTCAACCAATGGAGGTTTGAAGACTAGGTGATGTTGTTTCATCTTATTTTGCTTCTTGTTTTCATTGTGCTCTATTGTTGATTAGGGTTTTAATGGTTTTATGCTATTTGAAATCTAACTTGGAAATTTCTCTAATTACAGAACCCTTTGATGAAGAGTTTGGTTGGTAAAAACCCATAACAATAGCCTATATAAGCTTAGTGTTGTGCCCTACATAACTAGAACTTGCATCCACTACAATCTTGAACTAGCATGCATAAATGGAACACAGTGAATTGACAGTGCAATCAATGGAAAATTACACTACTTTGGCCAAAGTATTCTCACCCAGTACTTCAAATGAAACTCTTCCTATTCACATACACTACCATAGCTCAGTTTAGATTATGACCATTTATATTCTATGCATAGGTAATTTCCTTCTATAAGTAATCATTGACGTCAAAAATAACTGTGAATGGTGATCCTAGACCTGCACAAACACAAAGAACACATTATTACTCCAATATGCAAGTTAGAAACAAAATTCATCATAAGATTCATTTGAAATATGAAAACAAGAAATAAGTGAAGAACACAAGTAAAAAAAAGATATTAAATCCTATTTTAATGTTCAAACACTCAATCCCATGGGGGAATTGGTGTCATTTTGATGTAAAAATTGTCCCTTTCCCAATTCCTTGCAAGCTTGATGATCAATGGTGAAGATTTGATGCTCCTTGGTGAAATTTCTCCATAACCTAGCTATGAAATGATAAAAATGGATGAAAATGGATGAAGATTGCTCAAAACATGAAAATGATAACCTTGCTCAAGTTGTGGATGAAAATGCCTAAGATTATGAATGAACTTGTGGATCCAAAATCAATAAGAAAGCCTTCTACTTATAGAAGACAAAGATGGAAGGATAGGAAAAATGGATGAATGTGGGATCAAACACCAACCAATAGCATAATTCCACTTGTCAACATGTGAGTGTACAAAGGTGGATCACATTTTGATGAATGTGCACATTAATTGAATTAGGTGGAAATTCAAATTTGGAGAAATGACAAGTTGGAGGGAGAGAATAAATAAATTAAATGCCACTTAGCTCAAGAAAATGACATGTAAGAGGTTGTTAATGTCTTGTTGTATAGACAAGTCCTTTTGGGGGGGGATTTTCAAATTTTGGGAATATTCCATCTTTGATGCCTTTTTGAATGAGAAAGGAAGATTTATAAATTAATTAAATTGATTTTCATGAGAAAGTTGCAAAATCTATAGGATTTGATGGATTAAGATTAGGATTAATTAGGATTTGATTAATTTAAAAGGAGATTAGTTGATTTGACAATTTGATTTAGATTTTTGGATTTAAATAAATTAAAGTGAGCAATAATGATTTAGACTTAATTAAATAAAATTTGATTTATTTAATTAAAGAGGGTGATGTTAGATTAAATCAAATAAAGATAAATTTATTTAATTTAAGGGAGGTGACTTTAGAGCTTAATTAAATAATTAAATTATTTAATTAAAAGAGGGACTATAGGATTTATTAAGCAAAGTGATTTATTTAATTAATAGGAGATGATGACTTAATTAGATAAAATTGATTTATTTAATTAAGAGATGAAATGTGATGAATTTAATTAAATAGAGATTATTTAATTAAATGATTAGCAAAGGAGATGATCTAGGACATGAATTGATGTTAGTAAAAGTAGGATCAGGTGTATAGGATCAATTGATATATTTTTCATGTTTACATTTTGCCCCTCTTTGAAGCAATGTACCCACTATGTTGGTTCAAAGAATAACCTTGCTAAGATCAAAATTAAAAAAAAAAAATTGATTTTTCCTAGATGCCCCAGTGGAAAGGAGTATACTGGTACACTACCCCTTCAAGAGATCAGACGAAAATTTGGATTTTTGGGTGATCTCATGAAAAAAGTGGACGAGCTACCTGATGTGTCCAGAAAGGCTCCAGGATACCAAAAACATGCCAAAATGTGAAAAAATGATGCAAAATGAGCCTCGGTTGGGGGAAAATGGGATTGAGGGTCCAAAACCCTAATTTTCGTGCTTAAATAGCCCTCGAGGGGCCACTTCCAATTCATTTGCACATTCATCCTTTAGAGATTTCCTTCTTTTGAGCTCTGACCTTCATTCGAGATGGCGCAACGAGTGCTTCTACGACACATCTTGGAGCAAGTGCGGGTGTACTAGTGACTACCAGGCACAGGACCACTAGTATGTGATCCTAACCCACCTTTTTTTATCTTTGTGCACATGAAATTAGGGTCAAAAGGTCAAACAAGTCAAGCGACATTGTTTAGCACCACTAAAAGCTTAGAATTGGTGTCATGCGGCCTTAAGTGCTACTTTTGCAAACTATGATGTTGTGTTGCAGTTTGAGGCCTAGGGGTCAAACTCGAAAGTGTGCCGCATATGCAAATGGCATCATGGTGATCCAATTAGCAATTTAGGTTTTTTGGACAAACTAATGCATGGTCAAACTGCGACACCGCAATGGTGTTTGGAATTAAAAGGGTTCTAGTGGTGCAGTTTGGAGCTTCCAAACATTGCCACATTTGCAAAAAATAATGCCTTTGCTATTTCAAATGCGAAAAATTCAAATGGGACCCATATTTTTTTATGAAACTTGATGTTGTGACTTTTACTAGTGTAGGAGGATGTAGAGATTTTACATTCACATAAGCACTGGTCCTTGATTCTCAGCAGACTGACTAGATTACATGAGTTTCTCTAGGAGCACCTTGGGGTGATAGGGCTATAATACATTGCCTATGCACTGACTATCAGGAAACATCTAGGCATGATGACCTGGCAGAGAGATGGCATAGTGAAACATCATTGTCTCACTTCCCTACAGGTGAGGTGATAGTCATGCTAGAGGACATCTGGCAGATCCTTTGATTGTTGATCCATGGAGAGTGGGTTATTTATGATGTGGACGCTGGGACAGATGCCTGCTATGAGGTAATGGAAATAGATGAGATCATCTTTATTGAGGGATAGATTGAGCTGGAGTGGTATAGGAGCTCGGTGTCACCATTCTGATTGATTGTGGTAGCTATTATCTCAGGCTTTGTGTCACCAGATCAGCACAACTAATACTTCAGTCTAGGATGGGGCTTAGCTTGGGAGTAGATGCTCCACTAGAGAGAGTGCTTTGCATGGGGACTAGTGACATGTTGACCTCACTATATCATGATTTGCATGAGTTTGCTTACTGTGACAACAAGGCCATTAGAGTTGGAGTGACACTTCTTCACATTTGGGCCTAGGAGCACATTGCAGTGCTTTTCACATGAATCATAGTTGTTGATGTGGAGTCAGATGATCCAAAAGTTTGGAGATATAGAGGTGGTTTGACCTTTACACACACAGGAGCAGCTGGCATCCCTCACTAGAGGAGGGTGATTGATGAGATGATTATTTTTACATGGAAGCCTTGGCTCAGGATGCCCGCCTGGTATGATAACATTCAACAACTCTTCTTTGCTAGGGAGGATAGACTTATGCAGGGCAGGGAGCACACCATGATTGAGCATTATCTTCCAAATTGGGTGGCTAGGCAGTTCAAAGATGTATAGGATAGGCTCAATGACCAGTATGTGGCCATATTTTCCTATACTACGAGGGAGACTACATGGGGTTGGACGATCCCTATGGAGGACGTGGTGGAAAACTTTAAACAGCTAGTTTCTAGGCCATGGCCATACAATCAAGGGCAAGCAAACCCAGGGACCATACCTAGGCATACTGAGATTGGTTTCATCCTCCCATTAGATTGATAGTGCCATGGGAATCTTTACCATGACGGAGACCCCAAGGCTAGACGACAGGGTGTGGGTGGGGGAAAGGAGGCCAAGGAGATGGGGATGGAGATGGAGATAGAGGAAAAGGAGGAGGTGGACCACCTCCCGACTAGCGAGGGCAGAGGGATGGGTAGAGAGACCAAAAGAGAGATGGGGATCAATAGAGAGATACCTCAAGGGACCCACAACAGCCTTTGAGAGACCATCAACAATAGCCACCACCACTGCCACCACCTCATCTAGACCATAGGGATGCACTGATCTAGCAACTGCAGGCACAGGTTGCTACTTTGACAGCTGAGAGAGATCAGGCGAGAGTAGAGTGGGATCAGGCCATATAGTAGAGACAACCCATCAAGCTACATCTAGCATAGGAGACTGGTTGATGCTAGCAGCTTAAGAGCATGTAGGGTAGGAAAGTCCTGAAATGCATGTACCGGGACGTAGTGAGAGAGGTAGAGTATTATCGGGCTCATTACCATCAGGAAGTGCCTCAAGCAACCCAGTGCTAGATTTCTCTCAACAGACAAGGCAGGGGTAGGATCAGCCTGAGAGACAGTCGGGCGAGGGGATAGCCATCAGGGGTAGCTTATTTTTTATTAGAGATACCAGTCTTTTTTTTTTAGATCCACGGGCTCCATTTTTTATAGCCCCATGGGTGTTTGTTTATATTGATTGATACATACATTTGATCCTGATTCTTTGTACACCATGATAGGTATTTTATTGATGATATATGATATGAGGTGATTTGATCGATATATGATGTGTTCTATTCTATTTATGCATTATGGATGGATTTATTTACTTTTCTATATGCGATGTTCTATATGTGATGCGATGATATGATATGACTTTATTTTATGATGTGATGCAATGTATGATTCTATACTATGTATGTATGATTATGCTCATGGATGGATGGATGAATGCATGTATTTCTTTTCTAGTATCTTTTCCATGTACTTTTTATGATGATGTGGATGAAAATGATTTAAAATGCTTAGACTAACAGATCTATATGGATGATGATGTTATATGCTATGATTATGAGATGTATGAGATGCTCTTTTTCTTTTTTCGGTACCTTTTCCAATATGTATGGATGACATGATAATGCATGTAATATGATGTGATGATGCAAATGAATGATACGATGATGCACATGATATGATAATGCTTATATGATGATATGATGAGATGCATATGATATGATAATGCTTATATGATGATGTTTTATGATTATATGATGGATGCAAATGTATGGTTTATGAGCTCTAGGCTTTAGAATAACCAATCTATATTATGCAATGATGAAATGTAATTCATGTGAGATGATCAGTGTTTCCTATATGATATGACATGTTATGCATTATGCTGACGGTTTGTGGATGCAGGATGGATGCATTAGCGATCCTTTTGATTAATTATCATGGTACCATGTTAGCGTGAAAAGAAGACAAAAGAAATAAGATCTAACAACCCTACCTTATTAGAGATGATGATGTTGATGATGATTTGCTTATCAGGAATTGGGATTTAAAAAGGGTTATTTACCTTATGTTTAATAATACACATAGGCACAATGCATCTAGGTATAAAGAACCAGAATGGTGTTGCACCTAGTGTGATGGACTTTGACTCGACAATCAGATAGGAGTACTCTTGTTCACATCTAACATACAAAACCTTATTTAAAATGCAGTTCTGATATTTCAAACATTTCAGACAAAAACATAGGAAGGAAAGCCTTCCTATGTGGTCACCAAGACACCTAAAACACCCTCCCTACACCCAAACAAAGCATGTATGACCAAAGTTATATTACAAGAATATCCAAAAAGCACAAAAGATAAAAATATATTGATTGTTGCCCCATTCATTTCTCTATAAATCCTTTTGTTTGGACATCATTGATGATCTGTATAGGATCTAGACTAAATTGCAGAATTGAATGCTTATTAATTTACAATGTTTATTCCAAGTTAATAACATCAAAATTAACTTATGGAAATAACAAAATGAAGGAATTAACAAACTGAGAGAAAGCGAGAGAGAAGAAGAGAAGTGCAAACAACGTTTGATAACGGAGTTTGTCACAAACGTGACTACGTCTCCGGGTCCACTCCAATAGAGAGACCGATCTGATTAACTCCAAAATCAATTACAAAAGCACCACAACCATTCTCCAAGCACTTCGGCAGCATAACAGCGCTCTGGCATACAAGAATGACTTGAAAACTCTCCAACAAGACCTCTCTTTCGTCACCTCAGCATCAAGACTTCAACACCTGAAAAAAAACTTCCATCTCTACTCTCACCTTACACCCCTTTTTATACATAAAATTTTCTCAAATTGGTCTTTAACCAATTGATTTACAAAATATGCCTTATCTCTCCAAAATACATAAAAATCTCCTTTACATAGTAAAAATGTTTTAAAAATCCTCCCTTAATAACAAAACCACTCCTCAAAATTTAATAAAATCTTGTTTTAAGCCTTTCTCGGGCTTTCACAGTTAAGGTGGTTTGTATCTAATCCTTAGAAAGGATTATTGTTTAACAATTTAGGGTAATTTGGTTTATTTTAAGGTTTTTCGGCTTTGATAATTCATCAACACAAACCGATGCCATACATATTCCAACCACGCTCACTGGCTTAGTGGTGGTTATGATTTTTGCAGCCCGGCCGGTTCGGGGTTCCAAACCCCAGCCGTCCAATTTACAAACAAATTCCAATAGACTTTCAACAAAACGAACCGGTCTCCAAATAAAGTTAACCGCACAGTTTGGTGCGACGGTTAAGCTGGCCGACAGGTGCGCAGGAGGTTGCGGGTTCAACCCGGCCCGACAGATTTTTTAAAAAAACAAATGATTTTCCAACCAACCCCGACATAGGAGAAACAGAAGGGCCACGTGTCACACCTGGAAGGTGCCACGTGGCGTGATCCAATTCGCTAATATTGAAGACGTGTCCGCTGACTATGCAAACCGAGTGCTGACGTGTCCTACTGACTCGGATGATGACGTGGCCTACTGACTAGACCTACTGACTAGGCATACAGAATGCCACGTGTAACTCTACGATTGGTCCGTACAATGCTGACGTGTCATGCTGATGTCATCACTATACCTTCAAGTCCACCAAGTCAACCTGAAACTTTGACCAGCTATATCTTGAGCATACGATGTCGGATTTCGACGAAACGAACGTCATCAGAATTGTCTCGACGAGCTCTTTGTGATGATGCCAACTTTGACAACTTTTGATGACATCATTTTTTCCACTCCCTGGACACCCCTTGATCCCAGTTTGACCCAAGGTTTGACTGGCCATAACTTGCACAAACGGACTCCTTTTCGCTCCATTCAAGTTGTGTTGGAATCAGGACATCGAGCTCTTTCTAATGGTGCTGATTCTGGAGAAAAATGAGACACTTCAATTTTCACTAAAAATATCCATCGGATCAGGCCTCCCCACTGAAGACCTTTTGGACCTCCAAAAGTGACATTTATTCTGACATTAAGTGAGGACTTGGCCTCCCCACTTGTCCTGTATCTTCTGTACATCTGAAAACCTAGCTCACAAGCACAATGAAGATTGCAACAATATTGTTGAACATAAACATTATTCTATCGCTTTCATAAGCTTCTACATCAACTGTCGTAGCCACTAACCAACAAAAATTGACTAGCATCAAGCTGAACAATAATACAGAAATGAAAGAGAATAAGTCAACAATATATTGATCCTTCATAACAGGAACATTTATACCCAAGGATTCATCAATGCTTTCAATCATCTTTTCCTCATGCTGTACTGCAAGTGCATCCTGCAACATCTGACCCTGGTTAACTACTCCAAGTTCAATTGTAGAAACACCTGTACTGACAGACATAAGAGTTAACTCTTTACTTGCATTAATTACCCTCTTTAACTGCCCTGTGTTTGCAAAAGAATGATCAGTCTTAATCCTATGAGAATGTACAATATACTGAATGCCATCTTTAAACAAGTGATAATGATTCTTTTCCCTATAGAAAATTGCTTTTCTGTCATAAAGATAAGGGCTACCAAGCACTATCCCATAGATATCTAGTGGAACCACATCAAACTGTACTTCATCCACAAATTTACTAGTGATTGTGAACCTTAAGGTGCATTGTTTTGTTACTTGCAACTTATCATTTTCACAAATCCAGCCTAGTGGATAAGGTTTCTTATGCTGTGTAGTTTTTAATCCCAAGTTCTTTACAATACTTTCAGAAATTAAATTCACTTGAGAACCACTATCTATGAGTGCATCAATTTTACTGTTCTTAGTGTAGACGTCTAATTTTGATCACTTCCATATGATCAAACGCGTCTCCCTGTTCATCCGGTTGCTCATCCCCTTTGTCAATATTAATTAAACCAGGTGTTTAATTAATACCCTGCATCTTGCACAAAGGTCCTAAAGTATTCAATTTAATACTTTTCCCCTCTTCCTCCTCTAAATTAAATAAATATTCCCTTTTATTTAATTTAGTCATATTCCCCTTTTGAATTAAAATTCATTTTTAATTCATCTTTTCTCTCTCATGATCACATCCTCCAACTTTTGCAAGTTGGTCCTTAATCCATTTTAATTACTTCATCTTCTTCTAATTAACCAAGGTTAGCATGTGCACACCCTTAATCATCATTAAGGTCACATCCTCCATAATTTCCCACTTGCCTCTAATCAGTGATTAGCCTATCTAACTATGTACTTGCACAACCTTAATCATTTGATTAGCCTAACCTAATCCTCATCCTATTTATGGCACATGTCCTTGAGTCAACCTTATTAAAGGATTTCTCCTTTTGGACAAGGCATCCCCCTTCCCCATGTGAATTTTAATTCACCTTTTAATCCCCCAAGGCACCCAAAAGGAATTTTTAATTCCTTCACTTCTCCCCACATGTCCTTTATTCATTTTTATTCTTTCTCTCATCCCCATAAGGATATTTGAGGAATTTTTAATTCCCCACTTGTCCTCTCACCCACATGGGACAAGGACCTCCTTTATGAGGAGATCTTGTCCAATCCCAAGGTACTTTGTACCCCTCTCCATGTCATCCCTTCTCCTTCCACCTCATGTCCACTTCACCTTTTAGGGCTATCTCACATGCCACATGTCAAGATGTGGGGCTTGTGAGTTCTCAACTCACCTTAGCCCTACATCTTGATATTTGGTGGATCAATCTCAACTGTCCATTTCCCCTAGGATTTCCCAAAAATCTTATAAATACCCCCTCTTTTCTCTCATTTTGGGGAGATCATTTGTGCTAGCCAAACTCTTGCAGTTTTGTTTCTCAACCTCTACTTAGCCATTTTCACATTTTCATCCACTTGCATCCATCTTCACACCTCATCTAGCTTGCATCTTGCCATCCAAGGAGCATACACGTCAAAGATCGAAGGGCCAACCAAAGAATCGACTCAACGCAAGGTATAAAGTTCCATTTTGTGGCTTTGTCTTGTTTTGTTTCTAACTTAGGCTAATCTTGAAGTGTAGGTTGTTTAAGTTGTTTATTTGCACTCCTTTTGGCTTGTTGCTTGCTTTCTAACCACCTAATTCGACCTATCACACTTAGCAACGGGTGCTGTCATAATAGTGGTTTACAATTCCTGAGAGGAATGGATTTTAGTTGAAATCACATATTTTTAGAAAATATAATGATTTAAGCCTTTAAAAGTTCCATTTTAAGGATTCCAATTGAAGAGGGTTTGATCAAATCACCTTAGATCAAACCCCCTTGGATAGAACCTCATTAGTTTTAAACCATACCTATAAATGCGTCTCCTTTACACCTATCAAAATGCTGATAAAAAATCACTTTTGATTTAGCTTTTGGGGGATCATTTAAAATTTTTCAAATTCAAACTCCTCAGATTCCTTTCGTATTTGGTTTCGTTTTGGTTGGATAATTACGAAATTTTTTTTTTTTTTTGCATAAAATGAATGCATTGAAGGTCCTGGTCGCAAAAAAAAAAATTAATTAAATGGTACAAAAAGTTACGTGTTTATACCAACAGTATCTGAATTGTAATTCGTTTGACTTTGAAACTTGATTAAGAAAAATATTCAATAAAAACTATCTAACCAAGTGGAAGCACTAGATATCAGAGTTGCAAATCTAAATTTAAAAAAAATAGAATTTTATCCTTCATGGAAAAAAGTTATGCATTATACGTGTGTCACTTTTAAAAATGTTGTTTTACGAAAAAATCAATTTTCGTGGGAGATGGAAAGAAGTGCAATTTGATTCAAAAATATTGAAAATATTTTTTAGAATCTCTGAGACAAATTTGATGAGACTCTAGTTTGCACCATCTTCAAATTCCTCATAGTTTAGCCGCTATAGGTGCCCGAATGTGAAGATTTAGTTAAAAATAATAATTTCAGTGTCCAGTTTGGCCAAAAATTGTAAACCACTATTATGGGATCACCCCATTGACAACCCTTAAATGAAAAAGCTCATTCCTTTTCTTATCTTCAGAGGAATCATTAACTGTAGAAGTAGAAGCACAACTAGCAACAGAAACACCAGAAATAGGAGCTTTACCTTTTAGACCCATAGCTATTATCTTAGTCTCATCATCTGAATCTGAACCAAGATCCATAACAATATTTGCGGCTTTCTCCTTACCTTTCTGTTTCTGATTCTGTCTCTGAGCCCACTTAGGCTTCAGTTTGGGATGCAACTTCCAACAATGTTCTTCATCATGACCATTCCTGTCACAATGAGTGCAAGAAAGCTTATCATCCTTCTTGACCATAGCTGTCTTCTTTCTTTTCCCTGTCTCTGCATTCCTAGAAGATTTCTTTACATCATTATCAAACTTATCAATAAAAGATCCTTTACCCCTTGACTCTAAGTGTGTAGCTTGAATAGAAACTTCATCCAAATTAGAAGGGTTCAAAACCAAAATGGAATGCCTAAGGTAGGAATGCAAACCTCCTATGTACTTCAACAACGTGTCCTGGGTATACAAAGGAACATTCAAGGCAATAGCCCTTTTCCTGAATTCATGGGTGTACTCTTGGACAGTTTGACATTTCCCTTGCCTAAACATTTGCCAGTCCATCATTAACTGCTGCATATGTCCTAAGGGATAAAACTGCTTCTTAAGAGCATTAATAAATTCCGCCCAAGTTAAACTGACTCTACCATGTTGTGAAACTTCTGCCTTAGACTTACTCTCCCACCAGGTTAAGCTATACCTCCTAAACGAAGAGTAGCTAATTGGATCCTATCAACATCATCTAATAGGTTCTGGACTCTACAATAAACTTCAATTGTTGAATCCAATCATCCAATTTTTCAGCATTAAGTTCACCACAATATTTAGGCAAGTCAAATTTTACATCCAATTTAATTTTAGGCTTATACCCACTCTTGAAAGGATTAGAAGAAATAGAATGAGGAGAAGATGGAGAAGAAGGAGAAGGAGAAGAGGGAGGAGAAGAAGAAAAGGGGTGATCTTGCTTGCCACCATCTCCATGTTGCTTCTCTTTCTTGTCTTTGCGATCTTCTTGCTTCGACGAACCTTCTTCACGTTCCTTCCGTTCTTGTCTCTCCTGAAAAAGAATGTCCACCTTTGCCTTCATCTCAAGGAATGCTCTTTGAAACTCCTGCTCACTGATTTCTTCAGGAACCTCCATTCCAGAAACTGACATCTTTGGAAATGTTCTTCGCTTCCCGATCTCAGGATCAAAGTCTTCGAGCTTGCCTTCACCCTTCTGAATCCTGGATCTCGTTAGCATTCAAAAAAACAAATAACTGCAATAATAGTCAACTGTGCTCTGATACCAACTTGATCTGTATAGGATCTAGACTAAATTGCAGAATTGAATGCTTATTAATTTACAATGTTTATTCCAAGTTAATAACATCAAAATTAACTTATGGAAATAACAAAATGAAGGAATTAACAAACTGAGAGAAAGTGAGAGAGAAGAAGAGAAGTGCAAACAACGTTTGATAACGGAGTTCGTCACAAACGTGACTACGTCTCCGGGTCCACTCCAATAGAGAGACTGATCCGATTAACTCCAAAATCAATTACAAAAGCACCACAACCATTCTCCAAGCACTTCGGCAGCATAACAACGCTCTAGCATACAAGAATGACTTGAAAACTCTCCAACAAGACCTCTCTTTCGTCACCTCAGCATCAAGACTTCAACACCTGAAAAAAAACTTCCATCTCTACTCTCACCTTACACCCCTTTTTATACATAAAATTTTCTCAAATTGGTCTTTAACCAATTGATTTACAAAATATGCCTTATCTCTCCAAAATACATAAAAATCTCCTTTACATAGTAAAAATATTTTAAAAATCCTCCCTTAATAACAAAACCACTCCTCAAAATTTAATAAAATCTTGTTTTAAGCCTTTCTCGGGCTTTCACAGTTAAGGTGGTTTGTATCTAATCCTTAGAAAGGATTATTGTTTAACAATTTAGGGTAATTTGGTTTATTTTAAGGTTTTTCAGCTTTGATAATTCATCAACACAAACCGATGCCATACATATTCCAACCACACTCGCTGGCTTAGTGGTGATTATGATTTTTGCAGCCCGGCTGGTTCGGGGTTCCAAACCCCGGTCGTCCAATTTACAAACAAATCCCAACAGACTTTCAACAAAACGAACCGGTCTCCAAATAAAGTTAACTGCACAGTTTGGTGCGACGGTTAAGTCGGCCGACGGGTGCGCAGGAGGTTGCGGGTTCAACCCCGCCCGACACATTTTTTAAACAAACAATTTTCCAACCAACCCCGACAGAGGAGAAATAGAAGGGCCACGTGTCGCACCCAGAAGGTGCCACGTGGCATGATCCAATTCACTGATATTGAAGACGTGTCCGCTGACTGTGCAAACCGAGTGCTGACGTGTCCTACTGACTCGGATGATGACGTGGCCTGCTGACTGGGCGTACGGACTGCCACGTGTCACTCTGCGATTGGTCCGTACAATGCTGACATGTCATGCTGACGTCATCACTGTACCTTCAAGTCCACCAAGTCAACCTGAAACTTTGACCAGCTGTATCTTGAGCATACGATGTCGGATTTCGACGAAACGAACGTCGTCGGAATCATCTCGACGAGCTCTTCGTGATGATGCCAACTTTGACAAATTTTGACAACATCATTTTTTCTGCTCCCTGGACGCCCCTTGATCCCAGTTTGACCCAAGGTTTGACTGGCCATAACTTGCACAAACGGACTCCTTTTCGCTCCATTCAAGTTGTGTTGGAATCAGGACATCGAGTTCTTTCTGATGGTGCTGATTTTGGAGAAAAATGAGACACTTCAATTTTCACTGAAAATATCCACTGGATCAATTGAGAGGTCATTGGAATGAGTGCAATAAGATAAGTTAAAAGACAAAGATCAAGAAAACAAACAAGCTAATGTTCTTCAATACCGCTAGCCAAGACTAAACTATGGTGATGCTCGATGTTGATGTCCATTGTAGGAAGGATGCATCCTAAGACATGATGTTATTAGATGATTTTGGGATTGATTGGATGCTAGGCTATTGATACCAAGAGTTGACAAACTTGTTTACCTATTGACCTAGACTTGAGACTTTGGCGTTTGGATTTTCACTTGTAACCTGCTAAACTTGTTTCTAACTGTTTTACCAAAGGTTGAGGATGACGATTGATTTATTGTGAGTGAATGTTTATTTCAGGTGAAAGCAAGATGGAATGGATGGATTTTTTCAAATATTTGAATTTTTTTGAAGTTTTTTGAAATGTTTTGAGGTTTTTTTTGGTATTTTTGAGATTTTTGCAAATGTTTTGATTTTCAAAATTTCCAATGTTTTTGGGATTTTCTAAGATTTTGACCAAGAGACTAACCTAAAGACCTATCCTAGGGGCCTCAAAGGTTGATCAATAGATTAGCCTTGCCTATGTTATATACACAGAGACCACGTAGTTTGACTAACACAGACTTGATTATTTATGAGATATGAACAAATGGATTGCCAATTTATTATAACGGACTCTTAGAGGACTGACCTAAGTGTATCGGGGGATGATTGAAGATCAACCTTTCCTATGTTCAGAGCTCAGAGACCCATTGTTCGACAAGATGACTCTATTTTTGACTTTTTTGAATGACTTTTTGACCTGTTTTTAGATTTTGATATGTTTTGGATGTTTTTTGGATTTTTTGATTTTCTAATGTTTTTGGATATTTTTATTTTATGATTTTTTTGGATTTTCTAATATAGGGAAGACTTCAAGAATATACACGAATCCAACCTAATGAGACCATTCCCCTAGCATGATGCAATAGACTACTCTAATATAGGTAGGACAAACTGACCTTGTGAATGGGCCGAGTAGTACTAGGAGGGATAATGACACAAACACATGATCAAACTATGATATGGATGTAGATGGGTGATGGATGAAGATATGGAATGTGATGAATTATGGAAGTGTGATGGATGGATGATGTAGAACAAGCTATGAAGATCCTAGTGGATGGAAGGTGCTTATTTACACAAGGCACCTATTTGCTAGGTTTTCACCAAGGTACTTACCCAAAGTGCCACCGAAGTGGTTTTCACTAGAGGACAATTTTTCTCTTTACTATTTTTAATCCTTTTTCTAATTTTTTTGGATTTTTATTTTTTGTATTTTTTTGTATTTTTGGTTTTATACCTTGAAATATTAGGCATAAAACTTTTTGAGATGGGAGCTATTCATGGGTTCTTGTAGAGGTTCCCCTTCTAGTGTTGATAACTGATATGCCACTAACTTGTAGCTTGTTGTGATGATGAAGGGTCCCAACCAATTGGGTTCAAAATTTCCCTTGCTATCTAGATTTGGAACATTCTTCTAGTTTTCTTTCAACAAAAGCTCTCTGACTTGGAAGGTCTAACTCCTGATCTTCATGTTGTAGCTTTGTTTGATTCAGTTTTGGTAGACTTGCAAATGGTTTAAGGCATCCATGTGACACTCATCTAGTAGTTCCAGCTCGTTTAATCTTGACACCTGATATTCTTCATCTGTGATGAGATTTTGCAATGATATTCTCAGTGATGGGAGCTCGATCTCAATGGGGAGTATGGCTTCTGATTCATAGATCAGGGAGAAATGGGTAGAACATGGTGTGTGGATGCTTGTTTGGTAGGCCCATAGGGTGGGATTCAATTGTAGGTGCTAGTCACAACCAGTGTCATTGACTATTTTCTTGAGGATTTTTAGGATGGTCTTATTTGTAGCCTCAACTTAGTTGTTTCCTTAGGGATAGTATGAAGTGGAAAAGTGATGTTGGATTTTGAACTTTTGGCATAGGTCATGAACATCTTGATTTTTGAAAGGTATCCTGTTATCTAAGACAATGGCTTGAGGGACACCATAGTGGCAAATTAGGTAGTTCAAGATGAGCTTTGATATCTATTTTCCTGTGATATAGGTCATAGGGATGGCTTCCACCCACTTGGTGAAGTACTCAATGGTGGTGATGATGAACTTTTGTCCACTGGATGAGGTGGGGGTAATTTTTCCAATGAGATCGAGCCCCCACTGTGAAAAGGGCCAAGGTGTAACAATCAAGTGGAGCTCCTGAGCTAGTGCATGGATGACACTGCAAACACCTTTTGACATAATTATGAGCCTCCCTTTCCATTGTAGGCCAATAGTACCTAGTCCTCAACATTTTCTTAGCCAAGGTCATACCACTCAAATGTGAACCATAAATGTCATTTTGTACCTTGGTCAAAGTGGTCAAAGCTTCCTCAACATTTAGGCAACATAATAAGACTCCTTCAATGCTTTTGCAGTATAGGGTATCTCCTCGGATGACAAAACAGGATAAATTTTTCACAAAGGCTCTTTTGAGGTTCTAGGTTATATCAGTGGGGAGGACTCTTATTCTCAAGTAGGTGTATATAACATGATACCAGGGATCACTAGGACCAATTATTTTGCACACAAATTCATACTCCGGTACCTTGAATGCGGGCACGAGAAGCTACTCTATGAGGAATTCTTGCTTTGGGATATTGTGTGGGATCTCTAAGAGTGATCCAATTGTAGCCATTGCATCTGTCACTCTGTTATTTTCTCTTGGTAGATGCTCAAATGAGATATCAATGAAGAAATCTTTGAGGCTTTCCACCTGTATACATCTAAAAATAGTCATGGTTAATCAAGCTTGTTAATTAATTAAATATAAATTATTTAATTAATCTTCTAAAGTCATCTACATATAAATAAATTTATATTGTTCACTTTTATAATTCTTCTACCTTAATTAAATAAATAACTTTATTTAATTATTACCATCTTCCATATTCCTCCTAATTAAATTAAATAAATTTTATAATTTATTTATATTAATTATCATGTTATTCTAAATTTGAATATTTGAATTCAAATAATGGAATATTCCTCCAAACACCCTCTTCATCTCATAGTTGAATTAAATATTATAAAAAATTAATTTAATTCCTTTTCTCATCTCCACACATAATTAAATATTTTAAATATTTAATTACCTTCCATTTTCATCTCTCATACATAATTAAATTTTATAAAATATTTAATTAGAAAATTTCCTCACTCTTCACATAACTAAATATTCTAAAATATTTAATTAGAAACTTTCCTCACTCTTCACATAATTAAATATTCTAAAATATTTAATTAAAAACTTTCCTCACTTCATATTTAATTAAGTATTATATATATTTAATTAAATGCTTTTCTATCATCTTCTCACACATAATTAGATATGAAATATTTAATTATGGAAACTTCTAAATTCACCATCAAATGCAATTAAATAAATTTATTTATTTAATTATGAGACTTATCTCCTACTCACTTCTCAAACGGCAACTTTCCCTTAGATCTAAAAGAGAGAATTTGTGTAGAAGGAAACATTCCATTTCTCTCACACCTTTCAAAAATCTCTCACCATTCATCTTGACAAGCTTGATCTCAACCGTTGATTACATTAGCCAATCAGAGTCTTTCGAAAACTCTATAAATACCTTCGTGAATCCAAACATTGGTTACACTTGCATATAATTACATTCACGTGCACATGTTATTTTAATATCATCTAGCATTTATCAGTTTTTGAAATCATTACATTTAGTAATCTCATATTTTAGCTATCATTTTTAGTCTTGTTAATGGCATCTTAGCATAAGCATGCATTTATTTCAAATCTTGTTCTCTAGGAGATCATTTTGTTGAGCCTAGTGTATAATTTGAGAGCAAGCTAGATTCAGCGAAACATTAGAGATAGAGGACAATAGGATGCTTTCGAAGGAGTTATGAGTTTAAGAGTTTGTTTTTCTTTTAAATTAGTTTCCTTTGATCTAATGTTTTATTGGTGTGTTTAGTTTGTTAAAAATATTTTACACTTAAAATTGATCACACATTTTTGGCGCCCAGTGTGGGGCCTATGCTCCATTTTTAACATTTACTTGCAAGTTTTTTTGACAAGTTTTTGTGTTCTGGAATTCCGATTTCCATCGAAAATTCCTGTTTTAGCGCCTATGTGGCTTTCTTTAGCGCATGCAGGATTTCTAACTGCATTTTTGCAGGTTTTTCGATGCATCCAGGAAATTTTTCAGTGATTCTAGGGACTATTTCAGTGCATCCAAGAAACATAATAGTGCATCTGTTTAGTTCATTTAATTAAAAACATTGTAAAAAAGAAAAAAATTACCTTCCTAGATTAGATAATATAGGAGTTATTTTAGCACATATAGAATTTTCTGTAGCACTTTTCGTATTTGTTTTGGCACATTTACTATTTATTTTAGCACATATGCAAAATATTTTAGTGCTTACAAGTTGTCATTAAACAGAGTTCAGAGTCTGACGCCTTTCGTAGATAGAACTTTCTCTAGTTAAAAAGAAGCAACCCTAGGATAGTCACATCTGGATAAAATTAACCAATCCTAGGATATACATGGAATCTAAATGAAGCAATCTAGGATAGTCACCTCACAATTATTTTACAATTAAAATTGAACAAATTGTTTTTGTGAAGCAACATCTTCACTTAGATTAGATCATTGAGATTTGGGTTGTAAAAAGAACATTGTCTACGGTGTCTGTGGAAATAGGTCTATGCTCTCCCCTTAACTGGATGATCAAAATACCAGACTTTCCTTTTCAATTTCATGCAAATTTATTGCTTTATTACATCTTTTAGAGAGCCCACTCTTGTGGGAAAAGGTACTCACCCAAGAGGAACGACTCAAGTGGGTTCAACCCAAAGCCAGGCTATTCCGCCCCACTATAAAATTTAAAGCAAATAAGGGTAAACCCTCTTTTTCTGGTAGTGTGCAAGATAACCATCCCCAAAGCCTTTGTTCTAAAGGTTGGGAGGTCTCCTGAGGGAGTATATTATTACTGCACCAAACACAAACCTTTACTAAGAACCTAGTGTAGTAGCCTGCTAAAGTCAGTTTTTGAACATCGTAATAATCATAGTGCAAGGGGAGGGAAGAATCTACCCCCAAGACGCTCACCATATAACTGTCAAGGACCGTTTTCTTAGGGGATCCGGTATCCACTTCCATCACTCTGAGTATGTTCCTAGAAAAGATGAAAACATGGGCACCCCTTTAGGGGTGACACGACTGTGTGAGTCAATGCAGTTCTAAGATGTGGGATGTTGATTATCAGGATGACCTACTTGAGTACTAAGAGTGAGTCTACCTGAATTGTCTTTCATGTGCTAAACCTGTGAAAAAACTTGTTGAAAAACATTTTTGAGCATACACTTGATCTTTAGTATAGGGTTTAAAAACAACTATTTTCAAAATGTTTGTTGTGTCTTCCATCACATTAACTTAGATAAAAGATCATCCAAAATGAGCGTGCAAAAATTTAGGTGAAAACTCTTCTCAACTGTTTGGAAAATTGTTTTGAAAAATTGTTTTAGCACATCTAGGGAGTGTCTTAGCGCATATAAGGTCCATTCTAGCACATTCACTGGTTAGTTCAGTGCATTTGGAGTTTGTTTTAGCGCATAGGCTAAGTATTCTACAAACAGTTTTTGGGTCACTGTCAAAAACATTTTTTGAAGTGCATCTGAGACATATTGTAGCGCATTTGATTATTTCTCTTGCACATATGCCTGTTTTTGTAACGCATATAGGACACAAAGTAGCGCATTTTTCATTTTCCAGAATTTCACTTTTGAAAGATCTGAGTTTATAACATCATTGGTCTGGTAGCATCTTGACATTTCTCTCATGCTTAGAGAGTGGAAATCAACCAAGTTTGTTAGGAAATCAATTTCCAATAGGATCAAGAAGCCTAAGAAACATTTAGGTTACAAGAAAACTTTGTAATGAAGAAAGTTTTTGTATAAAATTCAAAACGTTTTGCTCCATTATCATGAGTTTCTCCACAGGTTCCAAGATTTTGCTAGGGGATTCACTGACAAGTATGTTGTAGATCCTTTATATTCACAAGCCTATTTTCAGAGAAGAGCTTTATCTCAATGACACAATCACAATCAGCCTCTTGAGATTGATTATCTACCACAACCTTCTATTGAATATCCAACACATCCCAGTCAAATCCTTTAGTGAGTTTAATTAGGATATTTGATATACTCATCATTCTTCAAAAACAAGGATCAAATCTTAAAAGTGCACCTTTCAAAAAAAATTCTAATTTCTTGATTCAACTTCCCCAACAGGATTCTGATATCCTTCATCATTGGAAGCCACAATCAATAGTTAGGAACATCCTTGATCATATCATAAGATTTTCATCTTATCAAATCAAGATATCATCATTTTTGCACTTATCAAACTGTGATCTAAGTCTAGAAGAACATTTCAAAATCATATGCCTATTTTTACAAGATATTAATACAATAAACTGAAAGAGGATATTCAATAAGGTGAGAGTAGTAGTCCCCTTTATAGTGTGAGTTGAAATCCTCTTTTTAACGTTGAAATGGGTGAAAGAGAAGAAAATCCATTCCACAAATATAGAGACATGAGCAAAACCCATATAGATAGTGATGATGAATGAGATGAAGAATGTCTTAGAGAGGATGAGCAAGATCCCAAATTTCACAAAGCCTTAGAAAAGATTTGGAGTGCAACAAAGAAAAATATTTTCTATATCTAGTTGACAAAGGAGCTAAGTTGCCTCATGACTTTGATATTGAAAACATAAAAAGTAATGCTGAGGAAACGCCCTTGTCTAATCTTAGTGCCTTGACTCAACAAGTTAAAGCACTATAAGGACAAATTAAATATCTACAAGGGGGAGCCACAACAAAGACATACACTCTTGATGACATCTATCCTTATCCTTTTGATCGATGTCTCAACATGATCCCATTTCCCAAACATTGTGAAATCCCAAAGTTTGATTGTTATAATGGGAAATCAGATCCAATTGATCATATTAGAGACTTCTAAAACATGACTTTAGATTTTTCTCATGAGGACACATACTTGATGCATTTGTCTCCTAGGAGTCTTGGAGGCCAATCTATGGAATGGCTATCAAAAATCACACGACTTGTTAAGACATTTGAGGAATTGATTAACGAATTCATATCACAATATTCCTACAACATACAACATCAAATAACCATGATTGATCTTTGCAAAGCTAAACAGAAAATTGGTGAACCATTCAATATGTTTCTTCAAAGATGGAGAAGATTATTCACTAGATACCCATGTCATGTTCCTAAAAAGGAAAAGATCACCACTTTCATAAATAGCTTATATTAAGAGATGAGCTATCATCTTAATCTTCATTGTACTCTGTCTTTTCATAAATTGATTGAAAACACCATCACCATTGAAAGTGCATTGGTCCAAAGAGGGATAATAAAACTTGATAAAGATAATCCTAGCTCATCAAATCACCACAATGACAAATCTAAGTTCTAGATCGGCAACAAAAACATGGTGAATGATGGTGTTGTAGATGCAAATCATGTCTCAACTAAGCCATTTGTTCTTAGTGCTCCAAGTGCTCTTCGCAACAATAACTATAACAATGTCAACTCAATCACAAATCAAGGAAACAACCCTCCTCATCCAAGGAATAATGTGAATCAAACTTTTACTCCCAATCAAGGGAATGCCAACAATCAAGATTACCATGGAAACAATAACAACAATAATGCCTTAGGCAATACCTCAAACACAAATCCACAATGATCTTCATTCTTCTCTAGCAGAAGAACTTTTACTCCACTGGGTCAATCTCTAGAATCTGCCTTTAAAGAGTTGATGGCAAAGAACATTATCACCCTACCACCTCAATGAAATTATGAACCTAGTGTGAAGCCTCCATCATGGAATGACACATGCTATTGTGATTATCATCGATGCAAGGGCCACCACACGAATAATTGTTAAGCCTTGAAGAATGTAATCCAAGACTTGATAGAAAATGACACCATTAAGGTAGAAGGACACCAACAATCTAATGAAGACCACCAAGCATTTTGAAATCCTTTATCCAGTTATCAAAAGGGTGAGTCTTCTGGAAAAATTGTGAATCATATCAATGATGATCATATAATCAATCATATCTACACTGACGACGAGTGGGTCAATGTTATAAAAGTCAAGGAAAAGATGGAATATAGGGAGGTCAACACAACAACAAGGGCACAAGCTAAAGTTGTCTTAAAGGGTGCTTCTCCAAAATCCACTGTGCCCCTACCTCAACATCAGTATGACTTAGTCAATCAACTTTGAAAAACTTCTGCTCAGATTTCCATCTTATAACTCCTGAAGATTTCCCCAGCACACAAGGAAATTCTATTATTGAAACAACTGTATCCACTGATCTGGATGTGGATCAATTTCAAGCCATGGTGGGACACTTTTCCTCACCCACATGCCTCTCATTCTTTGAAGAAGATGTCATTTCCATAACTCATCCCCATAATTCATCATTATACTTAGAAGTCATGGTCCACAAGTTTCATGTTAGACGGGTTCTAATAGATGGAGGTGTTGGTTTGAACATATGTACCATGAAGTTGGTTAAGGCTCTAGGATTTTTTGAGGACTCCATTGATCCCAGAAGAAAGATTGCTATTAAAGCCTACGATGATGAGGAAAGAGCATCCAAGGGTTTAATCATGCTACCGATAGAGTGGAACCTGTTATCAAGAATACTTTCTATCAAGTATTAGACCGTGATCTTGCATACAACATCTTGTTGGGTCATCCTTGGATCCATGAAATGAAAGTTGTCCCATCCACATATCATCAGTGTCTTAAGTTTCCCTATGACAGACAGGAGATCACAATACTAGCTGATAATTCAAATACTCAGACTTGTGCCAACATCAAAGCTAGTCAAGACACTTTGGTTCCTAACAATTGAGAAGCTCCTGCTAGTACTACTCCCAAAGTTGATGCAAAAATCAGTTAGTTAACCAAAAGCTTTGACAAGCAACTACGGTTCAAGGACAATGGAGTAGGGGAGTACTCTCTCTATCTTGCTAATCTACCTACATTTCCTCGGTCACATGGGAAACCTTCTATCACACAACAACATATATCTGTAGCATCAACATGAACGCAACCACCAACAAGGCCAAATACAAAGTTTAATGGATGTTTTATCAAATAAAAATTCCCCATGGAAGATCCTGAGGATAGGGAAATTATAATTTGGCTCTATAAAGATGAAGATGAAACCATTCTCAATATCAAGTTACCAACTGATAAATATGGTAAGGGGTATTCAATCATGCAAAAGATGGGATATGATGGTAATGGTCCTATCGGAAAGAGAGAAGGAGTAGTTGAGCCTATTCACCCTCCAGGACTAGCTGGAAAAGATAAAACATGACTAGTCTATGATACTAACTCAACAAAAACAACATCCAAGTAGTCACATGATACTATCCTCGCATTGTAAGAAGGTTTTGATACAAGAGAGGGCATGTTTGACAACCATTCATAATTTCATGGATAATAACTTTGACACAGACTCTGGTGAATATGAATGGGACACCATCCACAATGATGAGTTTTGGAGGGATAAAAAGATTGATGTGATACACAAGTATACCCTAACTCTAATTGAAGGTGAAGGTTTAGGGACCCAACCACAAGAATCTAAACTACATGGTGACTATGATTCTAGTGATATTGAGTTAGATTTAAATGAAAAAAACTATTGTGAGAATAGTACCATCATTGATCGGCCTCATACTTTGAATCCTATAGTCAACTCCATTATGACCATAACCATAGCTAATTTTATGAACCCGATGTACCCGCTATCTTTGATCCATCCTGATCTCATTGATTGGGATTCATCCAAACCTATCGATATACCTATGTTTCCAAGTGATGAATCTATCATAAAATTCCTTTCCACATATGACAAATGATTTTTCCACTAGCAATTTTTGGCATAGAGTCTTTAATCAGGAGAGTGTCAATTCTCCTAGCTGTAAAAATAAAAATAAAAAAGAAAGATCTATTGATGAAAACCATAATTTGGCAATGTTAGATCAAACAAAAGATAAAATAAAGAGCGTATCAGATGGTGAAAACCTTTTCAAGGCACCAGATGATGGGAAGCTTGACACTCTCCCAGAGCACTACCATGAGTGATCACCTATCTTGATTGATCCTACAAAAGCTGTCAATCTTCAAACTTAAGAAAAACCAAGGATTTTGTAGTTAGTTGCATCAATGACAGAGAAATAAGTACCAGAGTTCATAGAATTTCTAATAGAAAATCAAGTCAACTTTGCTTGGTCTTATGTATACATGCTAGGTCTTGATCCTGATCTTATCATGCATCACTTGTCTATCAAACTAGGGGTTAAGCCTGTGAAACAAAAACTCAGAAAGATGCACCCCCATGTTGCATTATTAGTTAAGGAAGAATTAAGAAAAATCCTTGGTGTGGGCTTCATAAGATCAATCGACTACGCAAAATGGATCTCCAACATTGTTCTTGTAACTAAGCCAGATTAAAGTGTTAGAGTGTGCACAAATTTTAGAGATCTTCATAAAGCATTTCCTGAGGATGACTTCCCACTTCCAAACATTGACACTATAGTTAATCTGACAGTTGGACATGCCATGTATTCATTAATGGATGGTTTTTTTGGTTACAACCAAATCAAGATTGCACCCAAAGACCAGGAGAAAACAACTTTCACATGTCCATGGGGAACTTTGTTATGAAATAACTTGCACAATAGAAGAATATGATATGAAATATGTTGCAAATACTTGATAATAACTGAGAATAACAAGCCACTTTGAGGGGGAAAACCTCCAAATATCTCTAATGAGAACACATTTCACAGCTTGATGTATATATAGGAGGTTGTGTGTCTTATTTCTTAAATAGAAGATTCTCACAGAGTTGCATGAGTCTCTAGTCGGTGGTCATTCAACATTTTTGAAGACATATCATCGAGTCAAGCAGGACTTTTTTTGGGAAGGGCTAAAGGGTGATGTTCAAAAATTTGTGGTTGAATGTTTAGTTTGTCAAAGGCATAAAGGGGAGACAATTAAGACACCAGTTCTCTTGCAACCCTTATCTATTCCTAGCCAACGTTGGGAAGAGGTATCCATGGACTTCATCACAGGGCTTCCCAAATCGAAAGGTCATAATGTCATCATGGTGGTAGTTGATTGCCTCACTAAATATGCACATTTCATTGCATTATCACTTGATATTTCTATTAAGTGTTGATATTTTTTTGTAGTGAGAGTTTTGTAGAATCGTTAGATATTGAAGCTAACGACTCTACATAATATTCTACATAAATATTATGTCTGAGTTTCTGAGTGATGCCTGGTAGGCATGGTCGAGGCAGTATGGATGCTAGTGGAAGAGATGCACTGGCAGCCCTCCAGAGACAGATTGATGTGTTACAAGAGTAGTTGAGAAGAGGGTTAAACCTGAGGGAGGAAAGTGAGGATGAAGGAGAGGAAGAAGGTTTAGATGTAGAAGAGGAAGAAGAAGTAATTGATCAAGACCAAATGTGGCTAATAAGGGCCATTTCAAAGATTGGGAAAAGACCCAGAGTAGAAGTCCCCAGTTATTCCGGAAGTCTGAACCCGGAAGAGTTGATCGACTGGATCAACGAGCTAGAAGAATATTTTCAGTATGAGGAAATAGAGGACCCAGATCGAGTTAAGTTTGCAAAAATGAAGCTGAAGGGCCATGCCAGTATTTGGTGGAAAGAGGTCTAGTTGGAAAGAAATTGAAGAGGAAAAGTCAAGATCACTAGATGGGATCGCATGGTAGCGGCAGTTCATACCGGTGATTCTGAGTTAGATCTGTTGAAGAAATTGCAAGGGTTGAAGCAAGGAAGTAGATCTATGAAGAATATACTGAAGATTTTCACAAACAATCATCAGAGCGGGGTCAAAGGGCCAATAAGGAGAAAGGTAGCCTGATATCTTAATGGGTTACGACCAAAATTCAGGAGGAGATAAGCCTAGTTAGAATGACCACCATTGAGGATGTGTATCAGTTTGCTCTAAAGGTGGAAGAGAAGCTGAACAAAAGATTTGATGACAAGCAAAAGGATGAGGAGGTCAAAGCAGGAAGGGGCAATGGTAGACCTTCAGAAGCCAAAATGATGATGAAAGTGAAGATGTGGGTACCGGCGAGAAACCAAGGAATGACAACTTCACCACCCGTGATCAAAACATGGTGATCAAAGAGGTAGAGGGCGAGGGAGATATGGACAAGGATCTAGAAGAGGTGGTTTCAAATGAACATGTTTCTAGTGTGGTGAAGAAGGGCATCGAGCCTATGAATTTCCACAACACCAAGGAAGGGCAGACAAAAGGCCAGAAGGTCATGGAAGGGTTGCACATGCAAATGAGGAGGCCCAATCTGAACATTCAGATGATGCTGAAAGTGGTGCAGGAGCACCTATTTGATTTATTTCCTCCATAAGGCCATTTGTAAATAGTTTATCTATTTTTTGTATTGAGTTTTATAATAAGGTTTATAAAACCATTTTAGAGGTGTTTGAGTCTTAGTAAGTCATATTTTAAGTCATTTGTCAAATAATGTTTAAAGTTGGTTCATATTGTAAAAATTGTAAAAGTTGCTCAAAAATGTTGTCAAACAACTTGTCAAAAATTGTCATTAAGGTGTTTTGTCAACAAACTAATCAAAAGGTAGCTAAAAATGGTTGGTTTTATTTGTAAATGTATAAATACACCCTCAAAAATTTGAATTGGGTGTTGGAGACATCATTTTTGAAGTTAAATGAATGGAAACCTCAAGTTTGAATTTACAGTCTAAAGAAATGTGATGGTACAAAATATAAATTCTATATTTTGGATCTAAAACCAATTGTATTTTGTTTCCATATGAATCTATTTTCATTATCTTCAACTCTCATCAAAATTCATTAAGAATTGAATAAGTTATGAACATTTTTGTGAGGGCAGGTTTGAACCCTACCTAGGGTTTGCAGTTTTGGGAAAAATACAATAACTTTCATTTCAACTGTTGGATCTTCATAAGAATTTGAGGAAAATTCTATAACTATGTTTTCTTCAATCTCACTAGACACATTGGCTTCATTATTTGTTTTGTAGAAGTTATTAATGACTATTCATGGCAATAAATTGTGGGCTGCCATAGTTATGTTTTCAATGTGTTATATAATGCCTAATAACATGTGTTATACAAAGAATGTTTTGGATTATTGTTGAAGGTTTGTGAGATGTGTTGTGAATCCTTCTAGCTCTACATCAAATTGGTATCAGAGCCTAGAAAAGATATGGGCTGGTGAAGTTTGTTGGTTTTATGTTGGTGTTTGTGGTGTGTGTTGTGCAGGTTGAGGAAGGAACCTGATTGCCTAGGTGTGGCAAAGTGAAGTGGAAGCAAGGAGAGACTTGCTTGTGGAGATGGATTTGTTGAAAAGATTGGAAAGATGTTTGTAGGCTGAGGATTCAAGAAGGAAGAAGGAAAGAGAGGAAAAAGAGTTGAGAAAGATGGAGAGAAAGAATGAAAAACAAATAGAGTTTGAGAATGCCTTGGAAAAGATAAGTCAAAGGTTGGAAAGATTAGACAAAGAACACCAAATTCTTAAGAAAGAACTAAGGAGTTGGAATATACCAATATCAAAGAGGTTAAGATGGCCTCTAAATAAGATTATGAAGAAGCAAAGAAAACAAAAGAAGGCAGCAAATGAGACAAAGGTAAAGTTTGAATCTACTATTCAAATTGAGCAAGGTAAGTTACAAGTTGAGATGCATGATATTCCAATTATGTTTGACAATGAACATGTTGATGTTGAGATTAATGATATGGTTGTTGTTGGTACTAAAGTAGTTGATGAAATTGTTCTTGATGAACAAGTTGAGAAGGTTGTTGATGTTACTAATAACCTTGGTATTGATACTCAAGTTGAAGATGATAAAGTTATTGATAACATTGATGTTGATATTCATGATCAAGTTGTTGTTGATAATAAAGTTGTTAATAAAGATGTTGCAGATTTGTTTGCTAATGAGGCATATGAAGGTTTGAAAGAGTATGATGCAGGTTATAGTTATGTTGAAAATGTTGTTTTATGGTACTCTAATGATGAGAATGAAGATATACATGATGCTACTAAGGTTTATACACAAGAAATAGAGTTTTGGAGCCTAGAAGTTGAGAAGATGATGGAGAAGAGATGGTATAGGAGGAAGAGGAAGAAGGACCCAAGGAAACTTTCCAAGATGAAGGACAAAGTGCAAAGGAATTGGAAGATTAGGAAGAATACAATTCAAAGGGGCTTGAATTCTTTTGCCCTCGGGAGTTTGGTGCAGGAGCACCTATTTGATTTCTTTCCTCCATAAGGCCATTTGTAAATAGTTTATCTATTTTGTGTATTGAGTTTTATAATAAGGTTTATAAAACCATTTTAGAGGTGTTTGAGTCTTAGTAAGTCATATTTTAAGTCATTTGTCAAATAATGTTTAAAGTTGGTCCATATTGTAAAAATTGTAAAAGTTGCTCAAAAATGTTGTCAAGCAACTTGTCAAAAAGTGTCATTAAGGTATTTTGTCAACAAAATAATCAAAAGATAGTTGAAAATGGTTTTTTTTATTTGTAAATGTACAAATACACCCTCAAAAACTCAAATTGGGGGTTGGAGACATCATTTTTGAAGTTAAATGAATGGAAACCTCAAGTTTGAATTTATAGTCTAAAGAAGTGTGATGGCATGGAATATAAATTCTATATTTTGGATCTAAAACCAATTGGATTTTGTTTCCATGTGAATCTACTTTCATTTGATTCAACTCTCATCAAAATTCATTAAGAATTGAATAAGTTATGAACATTTTTGTGAGGGCAGGTCTGAACCCTACCTAGGGTTTGCAGTTTTGGGAAAAATACAATAACTTTCATTTCAATCGTTGGATCTTCATAAGAATTTGAGGAAAAGTTATAACTATGTTTTCTTCAATCTCACTGGATAGATTAGCTTCATTATTTTTTTTGTAGAAGTTATTAATGACTATTCATGGCAATCAATTGTGGGCTGCCATAGTTATGTTTCCAATGTGATATACAATGCCTAATAACATGTGTTATACAAAGAATGTTTTAGATTATTGTTGAAGGTTTGTGAGATGTGTTGTGAATCCTCCTAGCTCTGCATCAGAAAGGGGAGAAACCTTAGTGATTAGGAGAGCCCTAGTGACTGAAGAAAAGGAACCAAAATAGAGGAAGAATCTATTTTGCACAAGGTGCAAGTGTGAAGGAAAATGTTGTGATGTCATTATTGACGGTGGGAGCCTTGATAATATGGTGTCAAGAGATGGTCTAAAGTTGAAAGGTGAGAGGGAAAGGCACACATCGTATAGGATTGCACAGTTTGTAGAAGACAACAAAGTTTTGGTCAATGGCGGTGTCTAGTAAGTTCAAGATCAGGAGCTACCATGATGAGGTACTATGTGATATCATCCCATGGATACATGTCACATATTTGTTGAGAGGCCATTGGCGATTCGATGAGTGAGCTATACATGATGGCCATGCACAAAACTTATTCCTTGACAAAGGATGGGGTGATCACAAGTTGAAACCCCTGAAGGAAACCGAAGAAAAGGTATATAGTAGTGCTAGAATTTGTTATGTAGATGGAAGAAAAACTTTAGAAGGTATGAAGCATGAGCGTGTGTGTTATGCATTGATTCCTAGAGTGAGTAAGGAGGATAGTGAGAAGGTTCCAGAAGAAGTTTCTGGGATGTTGGATGAGTTTCAGGATATTGTTTCTGATAATGTACACGAGGGTTTACCACAAACTGGAAGATCAGTGATGATTGACTTGATTCCTAGAGCTAGTTGCCAAATAAGGCAGCTCATAGGAATGACTCAAAAGAAATGAGGAGTTGAAACGGAACAAGTTCAAGAGTTGTTGAGAAAGGGTTTGATCACGGAGAGTTTGAGTCCATGTGCAATACGCAATACTATGAAAGAAGGATGGAAATTGGAGGATGTGTACAGATTTTCAAGCCATAAACAAGATAACAATCAGTCTGATTCCCCTACCAAGGATGAACGTGACACGATGAATGGCGGAGTGGGCTTCGATAATTACAAGGTGGTCACGAAGAGTGGATATCACGGATCTAGATTTGAAGGAGATGAAATGAATACCTTGCTTCAAGACCAAAAGAGACTGTATGCAGGTGGTTAGTCATGCCTTTGGGCTAACCAATGCAGAGCACATTCATGTGGCTCTGCATGAGAGCAATTACTAAAAAGAATTTACGGGAAGTTTGTTATTGTGTATTTAGATGATATTTTGATTTTCAATAAGACATTGGATGAAACATCGATGCATATTGAGAGAGCCTTGAAGTTAAGAGAGAAAGCGTTGATTAATACGAAGAGATTGCAGTTTGTGAAGAGGTGGTATGCTGGTTTGTTGTCTTGAAGGTCTCAAGATGGACCTAGAAGATTAGGGCTGTTTGGATACTAAGGAACTACTATTATGAGATCTTTCATTTTGGTTTTATAAAGCTCAATTGGCTGGTAGTATTTGTGCACCCACAGTGAAACAATGAGAGGGATAGAAAAGGAATTCAAATTGAACCTTGGAGCAGCAAAAAGTTTTGGAAGGCTGTTGAAGTGAAGGTGTGAGCAACTGTTCTAGCCCTCAGTTTGTGGTGTTTGGTGGATTGTGATGCTAGTGGTTGTGCCATTGGAACAATGTTGAGCCAAGAAGGTAAGCCCATTGCCTATTTCAGTGAAAAGTTAAATGATGCCAAGAGAAAGTATTTTGTATATGATCAAGAATTTTATGCAATAGTTCAAGCATTAAAGAAATGGAGATATTATTTGTTGCCAAAGGAATTTTTTCTATATACTGATCATCAGGCCCTGTAGTACCTAAATAGTCAGGGAAAATTAAATCAGAGGCATTTGAAATGGGTAGAGTTTTTGCAGAGTTATAACTTTGTTTTGAAACATAGGAGTGGGAAATCAAATAGGGTTGCAAATTCCTTAAGTAGGAGGCATACATTGATGACAAAGATGCAGGTTGAAGTGGTTGGGTCCAATGAAATCAAGACACCGTATGCAGAAGATCCTGATTTTGCAGAGGCTTGGAAAGCTTGCAAGGAACCTGTTACAGTGGACAGGATAAGGTGGTTGGATTTCATAATCCAGGATGGCATGTTATTTAAGGGAAGTCAATTGTGTATCCCAAGGAGTTCCATGAGGGAGAACCTGATAAAGGAGAAGCATAGTGGAGGAATGGCAGGACATTTTGGTTGGTATAAGACCATTGCCATTATCAGTGAGCATTATTATTGGCCTCAGTTATCACAGGATGTGAAGAAGTTTGTAAAAAGTTGCAGGGTATGTCAGATGGCTAAAGTAGTGAGCTAGAATATAGGCTTATACCAGCCCTTACCTATACCAGAGAGTCCATGGGAGGATATAAGTATGGACTTTGTTCTTGGTTTGCCAAGGACACAACGAGAGAATGATTCAGTCTTTGTGGTGGTTGATAGGTTTTCGAAGATGGCACATTTCATTCCATGTCAGAAGACCCATGATGCAGTCCACATTGTTTACTTGTTCTTCAAAGAGGTGGTGGGGCTACATGGTCTGCCAAAGAGTATTGTTTCAGATCGTGATACCAAATTTGTGGGGTACTTTTGGAGGACCTTGTGGAAGAAGCTGAAGATAGAGTTGAAGTTCAGTTTTGCACACCATCCACAAATAGATGGGCAGAAAGAGGTTGTTAACAGGAGTCTGGGTAACCTACTGAGATTTTTGGTAGGAGATAAACCCAAAGGATGGGACTTGATCTTACCCCATGCAGAATTTTCTTACAACAATTCTATCAACAGAAGCACTGGTAGATCACCATTCCAGATTGTGTATGGAGGTAGCCCCAGAATAGCTCCATAATTGAGGAAGATGGACCAAGAGAAGAAAATAAGTGTTGAATCCAAAGATTTTGCAGAACACATCAAGGATATACATGAGAAGGTAAAAGAACATATTAACAAGATGAATATGCAGTATAAGGCTAAGGTAGATCAGAAGGGGAGGTATAAGGAGTTTTAGATTGGTGATGAAGTGATGGTCCACTTGAGGAAAGAAAGGTTTCTAGTGGGAACATATAACAAATTGAAGATGAAGAAGTTCGGTCCCTGGAAAATTTTGAAGAAGCATGATTCAGGGAATGCATATGAGGTAGAGTTTCCAGATGGATTCAACATTTTCCATGTGTTCAACATTTCAGATTTGACAGAGTATCATGAAGGTGGTGCAGAGGAAGTACCAACAATGGAACAGTGTGGGATTCTAGCACCTACTTTAGAAAAGGAGGAGATTGAGGAAATCTTGGATAGTCGTGTGGGAAGGAGTACCAGAAATAGGCAATGGGAAGAATATCTAGTGAAATGGAGAGACAGGCCTATGGAAGATTTATCCTGGCTATCTAAGGCAGCAGTTGACCGGTTGGGTTTTCCTCAACCATCTGAGACATGATGGGGTCACTTCTCAAATTACCCTGGGTGTCTGATGCAGGAGCATCCAGTGGTGTAAGGGCAATCTTGCATCACCCAAAAATAGTTAAATTTCTACTACTCAGTTTTAGATGTTTTACATTTTTGATACCAGCATAATGTAGTAATTTAATTTATGGTTTTTATTTTCTATTCCTGGGTTGAAAGATATTGCAGTTTTAGTTTCCCAGATTTGCACCTAAAAATCTTTCGAGTTGGATTTGAGGCACTTAAAGCTCTCAGAATGGCCCCGAAACTTGCCAAAATCAGCATAGAAAATTATAAGCTCATTCTTGACTTCGAGACCTTTCCAATGGTTCAAACGGTTCACGAATCAGAGCCCCAGATCAAAAGTTATGGCCCAGAGAAGTTGGCGCACTTTCTAGAAGATACAATTGCAAATGTTCTTTTGAAATTTGAACTTCAAGTTGTAATTTTTTGGTGCCAAACTGCCTAAACTCAAATTTTAATGTTGTTTTGGCTCCAAATTTAAGAGGAGCTCTATTTATGGGTGGGTTTCTAATTTTTGGATAACTTTTTGGGGACAAGCTCGCATATTGCGAAAGGGTTATTCTGTAGCTTTCTGTAGCTTGCATGTGTTGTAGAACTTGGGAATTTGAGATCCTCTGCATGTAAGAAGCTCCATTTTCTGGATAATAAAATTATTCTCTTGTTTGTGGGTTATTTTCTATGTCTCGGGTTGCGCCCTCGTCAGCATTGTAGAAATTTCTCGAGACAAAAACTTTAACTTCTCCCAAACCATGTAGGGTATTGAGGTGATTCTTTCGCAACCAAAAATATTTTTCAGCTCTGCTCCTTGGGGTAAATTTTCACGTCCATATGAGCCAGTTTAGGCTAACTTACTAAAAATAGTAAGTGCTCATTTTTCACTATTTTTGACACTTGACAGTCTTATATCCCCTGAGTACCATCATGGGACTCAAAACAACTAAAGAAAATAAATAAAACATTTTTTTTTGGTGATGCAATATTTCCCTACACTGTTGGATGCTCCTATATCATGCGATAAATTTGAGTTTTGAGCTCCCTAATCATCATGTTGTTGTTTCTAATAAATAACATATCATCTGCATACAAGAAATTGGTTATTATCTAATCATCAATAATATTAATATAAGCATAAAGAACTTCCTCACTTGGAACAAAACACAATTTCAATGCAAAGGAATCAAAATTCTGGTACCACAACCGAGGTTACTATTTTAGACTATACAATGAATATTTTAATATGTAAAATAATTGTTCCATTATTTTCACTATAAAACCATTAATATGTTCCATGTAAATATCCTTCTTAATATCTACATGCAATAAAGTAGTTTTAACATCTATTTGATCAATCACAAAGTCACAAGTTATAGATGTAGACACTAAAAAATGTCCCAACACTACGAGTGTCATTTTTCTTGGTCATCGTCCTCCGATAATTGAATAATTTTAATTATTCAATTATGCTTTACCTATTCCTCTATTAATTAAATAATTTTTAATTATTTAATTAAATTATTTTCTAATCCTTATTCTATCCTAATCGATTAAGTAAATTAATTGTGTTGCTAATTCCCCCCTTCTTCAATGGTTAAATGAATTATTATTTATTTAATTATTTATCTGTCGTCTTTCATTTATAGTTAAATAATTATCAGAATTATTTAATTATCCCTTCTCATCTTTCCCTATTAAATAATTAATCTAAATTAATTATTTAATGTCTCCATTTCCATTTGTCCTCTTATTTAATTAAAATGGTTGAATAATTATTTTAATTAAATACTCATTTTCATTTTCCCCCAAATAAATAATTCGAATGAATTATTTATTTTCCATTTGTCAATCTCCTCCATTTTTTAATAAATAATTTAAAAATAAATTATTTATGCCTCTTTGGTCAAATATGCCCTGTCATTAATCCTTGTCATGGATTTCATTGTTGTCATAGTCATCGGCATCATACCCGTCATAGTCCTTCTAGGAATGGCATATTCTTGGTGCATCCATTCTTGACTATCGATCTTGGCATCTTTCTAGAAGCTCAATCTGAACTATCTGTTTGAATGGTTGTCTATAAAAGCAACCTTTCTCTCCCATTTTGACCTTAATAGCCATTTTGTCTCCAACTTTCTACTTACAATTTGTAGCTACTTGCACAAGTAAATCAACAATTTTGAGCCCATATTTTCAAAAGGAGAAATAGGAGAAACAAGAGAAGGAATCAATTGCAATGGGGAGTGCTTTACTTTGAATTCATTTCATTTTTATTCCTATTTTTTTGTATTGTCTTGTGGATGAGGTTTTAGTAGCTTAGAAGTGTTGGCTATCACTTACTCTAGTATAGGAATTCTCTAACCCCATCTCACATTGGTGAACCTGATGTGAACAGTGTTTTTGCAAATATTTCATATGGATTTTGCTTATTTTTGTAGATTGTGGGTACAGAACAACGCACCTAATTAGAATAGTGACACATTTTCTAGGAGGCGATGCATTTGATGAGCGTAACGATGCATTTGCAAAAGGAATCTATGGGTGAGAAATTTTGAATTTGAAAAAGTGACACAATTGATCTCGTGTGATGCAACGTAGCGACATAACTGTTGGGAGAAATGACACATTTGTCTTCTAGGTATAAAGTTTAAATTTTAGCATCATTTATGAGTTTTTATTTGGTTTATGAAGGTAGAGTAGAGCTTTTATGTTATTGATCTTCTATTTGTAATGTGGCTTTAGGTTGGGACTCCCAAAATTGCTTCCTTTTGGAGAAAAAAAATTTGAGTCCTTGGTTTTTAGTTTTAGTTTAGTTTAATCTCTTTCCTTTTATTTTTAGTTTAGTCGTTAGATTATGGTTTTTAGTTTTGTGCTAACACCTTTTTACTACTAACTTGGGGTTTGTGCAACTTTTTTGTTGGTCCACGATCTGTCTTTTCATGAAACTACTAATGAATGGTTTTGTAAGTTCGAATGCCCAAGGATTATGTTTTGAAACCACTTCTTTGCTTGTTTTAGATTAGATAACACTTTGTTTGGTGCTTTAAAAAGAATGTCTGTCTTCTCTCACATAGATTTAAGTAGGGGGTAAATGAACCACATGTCTTAGTGTTTGAAGGATGGAGGGTATTATGCTCTCACCTTGTGCAAAATTGGTAATTAGAAAGCTAGACCCATCTATTTTTGTGTTCACCTAGTAGGAGGGCCTTCCTTAGTGGGAAAAAGTACTCACCCTAAGGGAATGACCCAAGTGGTAATGGGCTAAATCCAAGTCCTTCCGAATCGCTATACAAATTTGTGATTGCAAGGAAATTTTGCAATCAACAGGAAGCAGTACGTGATAAATCTCCCTTAGTATCTTTATGATATGTAAACCCTTGTTCTAAGGGTTGGGAGACCTCTTGAGGGAGTTTATTGCAGTACCCCCTGAATTGGATGCCCTTACTAGACACCTCTTGTTTGTAGCAACCAAAATCCTTCTATTTACTAGTGTAGGAGGTCAGACCTCTGAACTTGTCCCACATTCTCATGGTTCTTAGTAGAGATAGCAAGTTCTTAGAAAGTGACTACCCAGGAATTTGGAACTTTGTATGCTCGAGAAGTGAGTGCATTGTAAGGGGGGGCAATGCTACCAAGTTCCTAGGCTATCCACTCTGAATAAGCATGGCTAGAGAAATCCAAGTGGGAATTTAGTGAATATTGTCCTTGCCAACCTTAGGATTATGCTTGTCTTCTTCAAAAATAAAAAAGAATTCAAATCAAACCAAACCAAAAAAAAGTGCTTGATACTATTTTCTATGTTTTCCAGTCATATTTCATCAGAAACAACCAAAATCTCAGATCAAAACTATTGTATAACATCAAAATTGTCAAAAATAATATTTTTGGAACCACAACTATAAGACACATACCCACAAGTATTACTATGAGTCATAACTATCATCTAAAAAACCATAATTGTCTGTTTGAAACACATTTTCCAAAAATAGAGTTGCATTTAATAACCTAAGCCACAACTATAACACAAATCTGTTGAAAACTAAACTACAATTGTCTGCTAAACAAAATTTCATAAAATTTGTGTCTAGAATTTAATCAACACAAGTCTACAGTGACCTTTGTCTGATAAACTAGAGACCTGCAATTTTTAGTAGCTCATTTTATGTTATGAATTAACTTTCACAATAGAAGAATATGATATGAAATATGCTACAAATACTTGATAATAACTAAGAATAACAAGCCACTTCAAGGGGGAAAACCTCCAAATATCTCTAATGAAAACACACTTCACAACTTGATGATGAAATAAGACTCACAAACTCCTGTATATACCTATTTATGCCTAGGATATCACCTAGGCTGACTTAGAAATACCTATATAAGTCTTAGGATGACCTAAACAACTAAATAACAATATACTAATAATAATATGACTTAATAGAGAGTTGAGATAGCCCCAAGCTGACTTTTCATAACCTGATGTACACTAATATTAAGGGCATAACATTCCCCCCTTCTTCAAAGAAGCATTTTACTCAATGCTAATCAATTTTGGATTCTTTTGAATGAACTCCTCATCCTCCCATGTGGCATCTTCAACTAGTAAATTCTTCCATTGGATGAGATACTTAGTGAGAGTTATATTCCTCAACTTCTTTGTGTGTGTTTGATGAATGCACTCTGGTTCCAAAATTATTCTTCCTTCATCATCGACGTTTGGTAGTGTTTTTTGAGTGGGAATATTATGCCCAATTACCTTCTTCAAACAAGAAACATGAAAATATAGATATATCTTTGTTGTTGGTGGCAACTCTAGCTTGTAGGAAACACTACTGATCTTTTGCATGATTTGGTATGGACCATAATACCTTGGAGACAACTTATTATTTATTTTTTGTTTCTTAAGTGAGATTTTCTTATAAGGCTACAATCTCAAGAAGACACAATCCTGAACTTCAAAACTTCTTTCACTATGATGTTGGTCTCCCTGTTGTTTCATTCAATTTTGTGCCATGGCTAAATTCTCCTTGAGTCCTGAAAGTACTTGTTGTTGATGAAGCAAGTGGTCTTCTATTTCCTGAACTCTTGGTGACACCTTTATTGATGATATGATGGAAGGAGGATGATATCCATAAAGTTCAAAAAATGGAGACATTTTTTATGAGCTATGAAAAGAAGTGTTATACCACCATTCTGAAAGTGGTAGCCAATCTACCCATTGAGACTGTTTCTCTGAAGTGAAACAACATAGATATTCTTCCAAAAACTTATTAACAACCTCATTTTTCCCATTTGATTAAGGGTGGTATGAAGAGCTATGAGCCAATTGAGTAACCAAACATGAGAATAAATCTTTCCACAAGTGACTAGGGAAGATACGATCATGATCACTAACAATAACCTTAGGTGTACCATCTGGCTTTTGGATATTCTCCAAAAAATATTTTTCCACTACACTTGTTGTAAAATGATGTGATAATTCAATGAAATGTGCATATTTAGTGAGGCGATCGACTACTACCATGATGGCATTATGACCTTTAGATTCAGGAAGCCCTGTGATGAAGTCCATGGATACCTCTTCCCAACACTAGCTAGGAATAGATAAGGGTTGCAAGAGACCCGGTGTCTTAATTGTTTCCCCTTTATTCCTTTTACAAACCAAACATTCAACCACAATTTTTTGAACATCACCTTTTAGCCCGTCACAAAAAAAATCTTGTTTGAATCGATGATATGTCTTCAAAAATATTGAATGACCACCCATTGGAGACTCATGAAACTCTATGAGAATCTTGTGTTTAAGAGTGGAATTCTTGCAGAGATACAAACACTCTTTATACCAAAGAGTATCTCCCTTCCAAGAAAACTTATCTGAACTACTACGATCACTTTTTAAATGTTCAATGAGATTACTTGTTGCAACATCATTATTCCACTCTACTTTGGCTTCATCCACCCAATTTGCTTGTAATATTGAAAGGGAACACAATAAGGCTTCATCTTTCTCATCCTTCCTTGAAAGTGCATCTGCTACAATATTTTCTTTCCCTTTCTTATATACAATCTCAAAGTCATATCCTAACATATTAGTGACCTGCTGCTCTTCAGAAGATAGTCTTTGTTCCAAAAAATATTTTAGGCTATCATGATTTGTCTTAACCTTCAAGTTTCTACCCAATAGATAAGGCCTCCATTGTTTAATTGCATGGAGGATTGATAGCATTTCCTTCTCATAAATGGGTTTTAGTTGATTCTTACCCTTTAATTGTCGACTCTCAAAAGCAATTGGTCAACCTTCTTGCATGAGCACTGCTCCTATCCCATTTCCAGAAGCATCACATTCCACAATGAATTCCTTGGTGAAGTTAGCAGTGGCAAGCACTGGAGTTGTACACATAGCCTCCTTCAATCTCTCAAATGTTGTATTGGAAGACTCATTCCAATGAAGAGAATCCTTCTTCAATAGAGTGGTGAGAGGTGCTACTATACGACCATAATTCTTGACAAATCTTCTATAGTGCCCTGTCAATCCCAAGAAACCCTTGAGTTTCTTAATGGTTTTTAGAATAGTCCATTCCCCAATAACCTTAATTTTGTTAGGGTCCACCTTTACTTCTCTATGTGTGAAACTGTGTGTCCCAAATACTCCACCTCCATAAGATTAAAAGCACACTTGGATGGCTTAGCATAGAGTTTATGATCTTCAACTATTTGTAATGCTTGATCCACAGGTTGTAAATGTTCTTCCCAATTCTTGCTATAAATCAATATATCATCAAAGAATACTAACAAAAACATTCTTAAGAACTTCTTAAAAATGGAATTCATCAAACTTTTGAATGTAGATGGTGCATTGGTAAGACCAAATGACATCACCAAAAATTCATAATGACCCTCATGAGTCCAATATTTTTTCTTACAAATATCTTCCTCCTTAGTCTGAATTTAGTGATAACCAGATCTAAGATCTAACTTGGTAAAATACATAGCTCCATTCAATTCATCTAGAAAATCAAGAATGACTAGAATAGGAAACTTATCTTTAATGGTGTACATGTTGAGTACTCTATAATATGTACACATGCACCAAGTATCATCCTTCTTACATACCATCACCACAAACAAGGATTAAGCACTTTGTCTAAGCCTGATAATTCCTGCCTCTAGCATCTCCTCAACATTTTTTTCTACCTCACTCTTTTGTATGTGCGGATACCTATAAGGCCTGATGTTCGGTGGTTGACTCCCTAGAACTAATTGTATGGAATGATCATGATCCCTCTTAGGAGGAATTCCTTTAGGCATATATCCTGGAACAACTGAGTGACGATTAATTATAGCTTGCAAATTTGGATGAGTAGAAGCATTAGATTGAGCGACTTCTAATGAACATAGCTGGGCCACAAATCCATCCACTCCTTTCTCAAGTGACTTTTGCATTTTATGAGAGATTACCATTTGTGTGGATTTTCCTTCAACCCCCTTATCTCTACTACCCTTCCTTCTGATTGAAATCTCATGAATAGTTCTTGGAAGTTCATCTCAATTGTTCCTAATGTAGTAAGCCACTGTACTCCCAAAATAATATCTGCTACACCCATGGATATCACATACATTGGGGTATGAAGTTGATAATCTCCCATGGATAATTTAATGCTATGACACTCCCCTAAAAAACTAACTATACCACCATCTGCAATCAAAACCTAAAACTATGGAGCTTGATATATAAAACAATTTAGACGAGTAGCTAACTTTTTATTGATGAAATTGAGTACTACCTAAGTCGATCAACACTATTACCTTTTGCTTCTTTAAGAACCCCACCACCTTAAGATTTTGTGGAGCATTGAAACCTGAGAGTGCATGACAAGAAATTATTGGTTGAGAATCATGTGATTCCTCATTTGACTCCCTTTCATCCTCTAGTATGGGTTCCTCCTCTTCTTCCTCACTTCGACCTTCAATATAGAACAATTTCTTTTCACTACATTTATGCCCTCGACTGTATTTGCTACCACAATTGAAACACAACCCTTTTTCTCTTTTCTCCTCAATTTTTTGTGGAGTCAACTTAGTAGGTTGTGTTGAATATCCTTTCTCTCTTGTCACATTAGCCCCTTGCTTCTTAGGAATCAAATACTTCTCTACCCTGCGTGCTAAGATAAAAGACTCATTTATGGAGCTAGGGCTAAACATGCATACCTCATGTTGAATGTGATCCTTGAAACCCCCCAAGAATAAATCATTCAATTTTTCCTCCGTAACTGTTTCCACTCTTAAGGATAGATTTTTGAATTGTTGAATATAATCCTTAACTAATCCTATTTGTTGAAGTTTAGCCAGTTAGCTGAAGAAGTTGTTTGTCATGCTATTGCTATATTTTGCTTGGAGTTCCTCCATAAAAACTGACCATGAGATGGTGAGCCCCTTTTTCCTTCAATGAGTGCAAATCCAACGATACCAAATGAATTGATCTAGTTCCAGATATAGGGAAGCCATTGTGACCTTTTGTCCATTTGGGATTTGGTTTACTTCAAAAAAATTCTCCATTTGGTTTATCCATGTTAGAGGATCCTTGCCATCAAACTTGTGCATATCCACCTTTGGAAATAAATTCCTAGATCCCATAGGAGTACTAAATCTCATGTCAATGGTAGCTAACCTAGAATTTTCACCTTGGTCACTTGAGAACTCCTTTCTTGGTTTAGCCATGTAGGTGCTTAACATGTTTCGTATGTTCGATATATCTCCTCTTAGGTCACACATATCCATCTTCATTGAGGAAATTTCTTCCTTGAGCTTATTTATTTTCTCATTAGGATTAATTTCCTCTATTGTTACCCCATCCTTATTAGGAGTCTTCCCCAGAGTGACAACATTCTTTTTGCCCCTTGTTGCAGGCCTTGTCATAATGGAAACCACTAATTTTGAAATAAATAACACAAATGAAACTTAAATTCTTTGAAATTTTAACTATAACTTACTAGGGCCAAAATAACTCTCACCTAGAAAAATCTCCAAGAAATAAATAGATTTACAGCGTGGAGAGTGATAATTGTGAAAATTTTAATTTTTCAATAAATTTCTTATTTCTTCTCCAATTCCTCCAAATTTATTATTATAATCTCCCTTAGTATTTCTTTGAAAACCCAATAAACATTAGACTCCAATTTGACAAGATGTACAAGATATGCAGATTCCAAAAAAATTGTGTAGAAACCCTAATTCTGCAATAATTCGCTTAATTATGCTCCAATTCTTCTGAAATCTAGACTATAGCTTCTTTAATATGTTATTCAAAAGCTCTTTAAAAATATTTTTTTTTTTTTGCAAAATCTGAAAGATATGCTCTTCCCAAAATCGCCTCCAAAATTGAGAAAAAAACCTTGCCTCTATGGTGCCAAGATCATGTTTTGATACCACTTGTTATGAATTAACTTGCACAATAGAAGAATATGATATGAAATATGCTGCAAATAATTGATCATAGTTGAGAATAACAAGCCACTTTGAGGTGGAAAACCTCCAAATATCTCTAATGAGAACACACTTCACAACTTGATGATGAAATAAGACTCACAACCTCCTATATATACCTATTTATGCTTATGATATCACCTAGGCTGACCTAAACAACTAAATAACAATATACTAATGATAATATGACTTAATAGAGAGTTAATATAGCCACAAGATGACTATTCATAACCCGATGTACACTAATATTAAGGGCATAGCATTTTAGCATACCCATTACGAACATTACATTATAGGTTGCATTCCATCATCCCTAGCATTTCACACATTAGACTTTGATCCCTAGATTGCATTTGAACCTTCGTATTTTGAGCATAGGGAAGACCTTTGAGCTTTTGGAAATTCTTGGTTACTTATTCTATTTGTCATTAACCATTGTCATTGTCATTGTCTTGTCATTGTCACTTTATCAAGTTGAGTCTTAGTCTTGTGTTTGTTGATGGTGTTTTCTACACAAAAACTCAGAAAAAATGTAATATCCTATCTCTCTTGAAAGGTAAATCTCTATTATCAAGCCTCGAGAGATAACCGCAAGGTCTCTAATGTCATGTCTTGAAAATGCAAAAACAACTCGGTGATAAATGTGAAAATGTTGGTAATAACAAGGGCCTTACAAAATAAATGTTGGAAGCTTCAAATTCATCAACTCTTCTAATATATTGATGATTTTGTAATCCTAAACTAACCCAAATTCAAAATAAATAGCAAAAGATAAAGGGTTGAGATAAATTTATAAAACTAAAATCTAAGATCAATTGTGCAACCAGTCAAACATTCAAAGTGGAACAATCCTTCAAAACTAATTCTTGTTAAACCTAGATTAAACCTGCAATCTCATAAATAATGCAATCTTCTAAGGAAATCAATATTTTTCAGATCATGAAGTATTCACACAAATCAACTTTATTTTATAATTGAAATGAATAAATACCCACAATTGAAGTCAACACACAATATTTAGGCCCAAGTGAACTTTACATAGCAACTTACAATTAGCAAGCTGTTATAAGTATGAACCAAGGATTGCTCAAACACTTCAAATATTAAATCATCAACACAATTGCATCACATATAAACCTAAAATCTAACATGAAACTATAATTTCAAAGCAATCTTTAAAGATATGGAAAATAAGAACCATGCAAAGTGAACAACACAAGAAAGACCACCAAAGAAAAATGTCTTTGCTTGTATTGAATTCACCTAGATTCACAATAATTCATGTATCCACAATGTTACATTACTTTCTCTTAGTAAATACTAACTCTTTCCTCAGTTCTATGTCTAACCTTTACAAATGAAGATGAGGCCTCAATTTATAGAGAAATTACTTTAGGTCGGCCTAGAATTAGTGTTACAAAATTAGGTCGGCTAGATAGGTCAGCCTAGAGAGTTTTAATAAAATAAAATTACATTTAACATTTTCAAATAAGTTCTAGGTCCACCTAGACCCTTCTAGAAATATTCCTTTCCTTGAAAAAAATTCAAGATCACCCCTTATGGCTGTAGAGTCATGTGACTCACTTTTTCCTAGGTGGCTCCAAGCTAGTTGTTTTCTCCTTCCCTAATGGCTTCCAATCTACTGGAGATTTCTTTGACTATTTCCAATATTTCTTTTATGTCAGCTGGATCAAGAGTTGGAATAAATTTAATTCTTAATTTATGATTTTTCAACTCATCAGCATATTTGAGCATCATTTTATTCCATTCAACTTGTAGCTCATGATATAAATGTCCACCTTGGAAATATAGATAGTTGCATCCTCCAAATGACCTTTAGCAATGGGAGCACTATCTGATGGAGCATAAATTTCATGCCAATGTTCCAATATCATCAGAAGTAAAGATATTCATTTGAGCCAACTCTTCTTTGGGAACCTATAAAAATTTCTTCAAATCTTCAACGATCGATTCATCAACTTTATTACAATCAACAAAAAATTGAGAAGTGTCTTCCATGAACTCAACAACTTTGTCATGGATGTTGAATATTTTCTCAATAGACTTATCTCCTTTGCTACTGACATCATGGAGTCATTCATGAGTGTTGTGAAATGAGGACTTCAACTTTTCAATCTTTGAGACTTCCTTTGGCAATAATCTTTTTGCAATTGAGCCCTCATTGGTAGTTGTTTGCAGAGGCTTCATTAGGTGTTGAACATATTTATATGCATCATTGAGTTGCTTTTGCAACCTCTCCTTCTCGTCAATTTCTTTGTCCAACCTTCTTAAAATGGCCTTGGAGGATTCTTGAAACTCCTCTCTCTTGCTCCTTGGTAGGTGGACCTAGATTAATTATTTTTACTTTGTAATCAGTGGGCTTTACTTCATCTTTGTACTTGTTTTTTGCAGGGATAACTACATGAACAAATCTATTGTTGAATTCATACTTCAAGAATTTTGAAATAGTATTGGCTCTCTTCCTTTGCTTAGGTTGTGCCCATTGCTCCGAAAGTTTATCCTAGCTAGGAATCTCTTCCCTAACTACGATTGGATTCTTGCTAAGCCTCTTTTCTAACAAATCTGGGATAGCAGGCTACTATGTTTCTATGTAATTGAAGGGAGTTTCCTATTTAACCTTGTCTTGGGTTGGACTATCAACAACTTCTTCCACATTCCTTTCTACCTCTTGCTTATCTCCTTGCTCATTTACCATTTCCTTTTCTAGAGATTTGGTTGACATTTCTTGAGTCACCTTTGATTCAACATTCTTACTTTAGGCTCCAGAGGTTGATTGTATAATTTACTCCATAAATTTTTTCCATTCTCCACTTTTGGGAGTAGAGATTTCATCATCCTCTGATTCATGGTGTCCAGGATCATTTATATATTTCCTTCCTCATTGATTTTTTTCCTCTGGGATTAATGTATTATGAAGAGGAGAAGGAGGAGGAGAAATATTTCCTATAGTTGTTCTCTTTACATTTTCATCTATAGGTGCCTCTTCAATTTTCACCTCCTTTTCAATAGTCTTTACTTTTGTTACTAGGGATCATGTCTTATGCTTAGGATAATTTCTCCTAACATAAACTTGTGGCTTCTCCCCTGAACTTTCTATGTCTACAACCTTGGTTGAAGTGGGGACATTAGTAGTAGTGTTGTTCTTTCTATCCTTGACTACATTTTGGCCCTCAATGACCAATTTTCTCTTCTTGGCCAGCTATGAAGCTTCTCCCTCTTTAGTTGTAGCACCAACCTTGGGAGCCTTCTTTGTTTTAGGAGATTTCTTCTCAACAATCTTGGTTTGTGTTTGAATCCTTTTTTTCTTCTTCAGAGTAAGAGTTCTATCTTCCTCTTGGCCATCTCCTCAATGACTTTGTGATGTGAGGCAATGCTAAACACTCTTGCAATGGACTCTTTAGTGAGATTGGCCAGGACTCTAGCTTGTGGTCCAACTATGATCCTTTTTTCATAGCCATAATGTCTTGCACACTCCAAAACTAATTCAAGACATAATTGAGTGGGTGGGAACCCTACTGCTTGAGCTAAACTAGTGTGAGGGAGAATATGTCCCAGTTGAGTGGGCGTACTTCCAAACATCCTTTGTTGGAAGCCATAATAGTCCACATGCCCCATATTTTTGTTTGCAATTTTGGACCAAGTAGAAGAAATTATGTATTTTGGCCATATACCCTTGAAATCATACTTCATTCTCTCAGCTCTCTTTCTCACCTTCTCTTGTACTACATCAATTTTTTATTTGGAAGTCTTGTCAAGGCTCAACTTTTCCTGCATATGTGAGAGGAAACCATAATCACCCATATGGACATAAATTCAACAATGAATATCACATGGCATCAATTCAATTAGATTTATCAATATATACTCAAATGATACCATTAAATGCAAACCATGATGACAATATAAACCCTATTGGAAATGCAAAGTGGATTACTTATTGAAATTATACCATTAGACAATCCAAAACATGCAAGTGAATTTCATATTGAAGGATGCAAATTGCTCATATACAACAAGATTTCAACAATGAATATCACATTATCCCATTTGTAATCTTACTCATCATGAAGATTTGGAATTTGAAGGCATTGGAGAAGGCTCAAAAATTCCACCCTAAGGCAGATTCTCTGGATGGATTGGAGCTTGAATAATCTGAGGGAGCTTAGATTTTCTAGGTTATTGTCAACTGTGCACTCCTAACTTTAATCAAGGGATCCCATCGCATCTTTGAGAGGTCTTTGACAAGATAAATCCCATACACTAATAACATCATCAATTTGAGATCATATTCCAAACCATATACATGGAAGTTCTATTTCTCTCACACATTAGGAATTCATGGGCCAAAAGGATTCAAAAATTCCGAGGGAGGTTGGATTCTTTGGGCGGATTAAGGCTCAAAAAATTTGAGCTACCTTAGAATCTTCAGCGGTGATTCAGTCTTGTAGAATTTGTTAAGTGTTGAAGTTGCCATTAGTTTACTCACATTTTTGTGTTTCAGGATTTTAAAGCTATGAGGGACTCAAAAATTCCAAGAGGGGCTAGATTCTTTTAGCAAATTAAGGCTTAGAAAGTTTGAAATACCTCAGAATCTCTGGCAGTTTTCTCAAACTTGAGAATTCACTAAGTTGAATTTGTCATCTTTTTAAAAGATGAATAATGATCACTTTTATTTGGTGAAATTCATGTTAGCTCCTTATGGTGATTTAAATCAAGCACTTCACATAAATCTCTCAACATTACTCATTTTATCAATCAAATTTGCAACCTGAACTAGGGCATTTTGAGAAACTAGGGTTTCTAGATCAAGCTTTAACACAAAATGGTACCCTAAATCTCAATATCAACATAAAAGCACAAAAGAAAGGTAAACCCTGAAAGAATTAGTCAAGCCCTAGCATCTCATTCAAATCAGCACTCTTAACCCAAAAATAAATAAAACTCCCATTGAAAGGACAAGAAACCCTAGCGATTAACTTTAAATAATCAAATCCACTCCTTCTAAGCCCACATACAACAAATAATACCCCACAACAGATCCTCTCTTCAGAACAAAGGCAGATTAAATAATCATGAAACAAATGAAATCAAAGGTACAAAGAACAACCTACCTTGGAATGATGCATGGGAGAAAGAATCTAATGAAGGCTCTCAAATCTTGCAATGACCATTGAAGAATCACTACCCTCACTTTAGCACTAGAAAAATCATGAAATGGAGTGAGCTCTCTTTGGTTTGAATGCAAACAATGTCAAAATGATGAGGAATTGTAAGTGTTGATTATATCCTCCATTTCGCATTTAAAACCCACTAAAGCACACAATAAATTCCTTTGAAAAGATGTTTGTTAAGCTTGGGAATATGACAGGACCCTGGACTCAAAAAATTCAAGGGATCTCGGATTTGACGAAGTTTCCCCAAACTTAGTCAATTTTTCCCCTAAATTGGAATTTTGATTTAGAGTTGACCTTCCAAGAGCTAAACTATGACCATGGTGTTGCAAGGAAAACACCTTAAGTGAAAATAAGTCATTGAATTCCTGGGTAAAATAAAACCAAGACCGAGGAACCTATCCCTTAAGAGGAAAAGGTCAAAACACTAAAGCAAGTAGGCAAACAAAACAAACAAAAAGAGGGTCCCTGCTTTTAGTGAGGCATGTGTGCTAAAGGTGCACAATAGTGTCTTGGTCTTTGTTTTCCTCTTATGGTCAATGACATTTGGAATTTGTTTCCTAGGGTTACATTAGCTTGATTGCCACCCTTTGTTTAAAATTTTAGGACCCCTTTGCATTGTCTAGCTCTCATTTAGACTCACATTCCTTAGATTTTACTTTACATCCTTATTCCAAAAAGACAAAAAATAGCTCATATTACTTTAGCCTTAGCATCATATTATCATCAATACCCTTTTGCATCCATCTTTGCATCCTTATACCCCAAAATATAAAAACATAGATTAATCTCATTTAACCTTAGTTGCATTATTATCTTGGTCTTGAATTAGCATCATCTAGTCACCTTATCACTCACTTTGATCATTGACCAATATTTAGCATCCTTTAGCACTCATTTTCCTCCATGCTTTAGAAATTATCATCCTTCCATTATCACCTTTGCATATTCTCATCCTAAAATTCCAAAAAAAAGAAAAAAGCATAGTTTAGTTCATCACCATCTTGCATTATCCCTTCAACTTGCAAAGGTCTCACATGGTTGAAACAAGGTCAAAAACCAAAAGAAAGGACATGGATTTCTTAAGTGACCCTTTTCATGATACTACCCTTGGAATGGATTCAAATCACTCTATGCCTCAAAAGGACACACCACAAAGAGAACAAATTGACCCTTTAGGAAGAAGTAAATATAGAAAACTTTAACAAACAATTGAATCCCCACGAAATTGAAAAAGGCTTATCAAGACCCAAATGTTTTAAGCATATTTGATCAACTTGTTAGTGCAAATCCAAATATATTATTCTATGCACTAGCTAAGAAGGCTGCCAAGTTACCTCAAGGGTTTGATGTATCAACTATTATAGAAGAAGAAATGGAAAATCCATTTGCACATGGAATGCCTTCATCACAACAAATCTCAAACATACCTCTTGGGAAAAATTCACATATGAATACCACCCTTAAATACATCACAAACATCTCAAACAAGACAACCCATGCCACTACACAAGGACCAAGCTTTACATTTGGAAATCCTTCAAACTCCATTGGTAACACTTTCAAAAATCCCCTTTTCCAACATCTCAATCAAGATGCCACAACACAAGGTACTATACCTTTGATTCAAAACACAACCCAAGGTCCTACACCCACATTTCAAAACACAAACCAAGGCTCAACATCACAAGGTCCTACACCATTGATCCAAAGTTCAAATTAGGGCTCCATACCTATGCCTCAAAATACACACCAAGGGTCCAATTTCAAAGTGCACCTTCATCAAGTCAAAACCCACCAAATAAGCCTAGAAAGGTTCACATCATCTCACAAAGGGTCCCAAATCAAAAAAATAATCAAGGATCAATCCCATCACTTTGAAACATTAATAAAGGGTCCCTTCCATTATTCCAAAATTATACCTAAGGAACCTTTCCTTCATTTCAAAATCCCAATCAAGGGATCATTCCTTCAAATCAAAACATCAATCAAGTACCCACGCCCTCATTTCAAAGTATTAAGCAAGGGACCATCCCTTCATGTCCAAACTTTAATCAAGGGCCTACATGTTCATTTCAAACCATCAATCAAGGGCCTTCACTTCCAAATGCTAATCAATGAACTAATTTTTAAATCCAAGGCATAAACCATGGACACACATCTTAATTCCAAAACACCATACCACATACAAACATGACAAACTTAAGTGCCAACTTCATACCAATTCAAGGCAATACACATCAATATGGAAACCAAGGCCTCATGTAACAACACATCAATCCTTATTCAAATCCATCACATGATCTTAATGCAAACACCATGACACCAAATCAAAATGACACAACACCATCTCTTGCAAACTTCTTGATGCAACACATACAATCCCTTGAACAACGAATGACAAACATGCAATTGGGAACCAACAAGAAAAACTATTCCATGGAGGAGTTGTTCCCTTTTCCATTTGATCAAAATATATCCATGCCTCCTTTTCCCCCACAATTCACAATTCCATCATTTCCTAAGTACAAGGGGATAGGGGATCCAATAGAACACATTCATGAATTCAAAACATCATGTATGAAATTATCATAAAACCCTACTTATTTGATGAGATTATTCTCACAAAGCCTTATGGGGGCAGCCTTAGATTGGTTTACACACCTTCCTCGTGATTATAACATGGGGTGAACTAGCTAACAAATTCATTAGTGATTTCATGTTCAACATTAAAAATGATGTCACCCTTGCAACATTGAGCACAGACAAACAAGAAGAAGGGGAATCACTTACCTCATTCTACCAGAGATGGTGAGGATTGGTTATTAAATTCCATTGTCACAAAAAAAAACAACTTGTCACCCTGTTTTTGGAAAACCTTAACGAAGAATTGATGATTTGAATCCAAATCCAATGTTGCAAAACCTTTGAAGAGATTCTTGAGAAAGGTATCCTTATTGAGAAAGGTCTCATTGCCAGAGGACTGGTAAAATAAACAAAGAAAATATAAAACCCAACAATGACAATAGAAAATACTATTCTCGAAACAAAAATGTCACAAATGACAGAGTTGTTGATGCCAAGTTAATAACCAAAGGTCCAATCATTCAACTTAAAGGTCCTTCTTCATCAAACGCATCTAGTACACTGAATACCCAACCACAAGGACCAAATCAAACATTAAATTCCATCCAAAATAATCAACAACGAAGAGGCCCACCCTGCATCAAGAGAACCTACACTCCCTTGGGTGAACCTATTGAATCAGTCCTCAAACGGCTTTTGCAAAGCAATACCATCACATTACCTAACACCAACAATTATGAACCTTCCTTGATCAAACCAAATTGGTGGAAAGAAGATGAATATTGTGAATACCATCATGGTAAAGGACATAAAACTGCTAGATGCTAGACACTTAAGAACATCATCCAAGACCTCATCAAATAAGGAACCATATCAGTAAGAGATTCACAAGAAAAAAACAATACTGATCACACCATATTCAAGACTCTCTTGCAATACCATGATAAAGGGAAAGCCTCTAGTTCAAGAAACAATAACAACAATTCTAATTATTTAATGATAATAAGTTTCCACAATCCATATCATAAGTCTTTATAGCTTCTGGATTCGATTGTGTACAATTTTTTTAGCATCAACATTTCAGATCACACTCTATGATCCATCATCAGGATGAAAGAGAGCAAGATAAATGAAAGGATTATTGTAGACTTAGATAAGATAAAAATAAGAGAGGAGGGGGAAGGGAAGGTTTCATGTAGACCAATGACAAGAATAGAGAGAAGGAAGAACAACAAATTAGTGAAAAAGAGTAGACAAACTAAAATAAGGAAAGAGAGAAAGAAAGAAACTAAGAAAGATGAAAAAGCATAGAATTATCTTTATCCTTTATTTTTCTTTTTTGAGCTGATATATATATATATCTGCATTTATTCACTTCTTCTTTGTATTTTATTCATAATTCTATTCTTTTTCATCTTTCTTAGTTTCTTTCTTTCTCTTTCCTTATTTTAATTTGTCTACTCTTTTTCACTAATTTTTTATTCTTCATTATCTCTAGATTAGTTGGGAATAACCCCCACACAAATTTATGTTTTAGAGCTCCTTCACATATCACCACAACATAGATCTATCCTTGACAAAGCATTGCAAGAGGAATATGTACCCACTAACCTAGATGTCAATAGATTTTAGGCCATGATAGAGTACTTAGCTATGCCACGCCATGTTACCTTCTCTAAGCAAGTCTTTTCTACACCAAAATTTGATCATAATGATCCCCTATATTGAAGTATGCATTAATAAACACAACATTAGACGAGTCCTAGTAGATGGTGGAACAAGTCTGAATATTTTCTCACTAAAATTGGTGAAGGAATTAGGATACTCTAAGAATTGCATCAACTAGACCAAGAAAATTGTGACAAAAGCCTATGATGATGTTGAGCATTCATCTAAAGGTGTAATCTCGCTCCTTGTAAGATTTGGCCCAACGATGCAGAATACAGTGTTTCACGTCCTAGATCTGGATTTGCACTATAATATTCTCCTTGGCCAACCATGGATCCATGCCATGAGGGATATTCCATCCACCTACCACTAGTACCTCAAATTCACATACAATGGTACTAAAATCACTATTCCTAGTGACCCCAATCCTTTTCAATACTGCTCAAATTTGAAAGGAACTATTGAACATCAAGTACCCATTAATTGAGAGGCTTCACCTTCCACTTCATTAACCCCTCCATCTAATTACATTGATCCATCCAAACTTTTCAAATCATCCACACCATTCACCACACCTTCCACACCCAAGATCTAGATTCAGGATAGGGATGTGGAAAATATAATATGAAGAGATTCTTTTTCATTGGCAAGTTACCTACATCACCAAAATCCTATGGAAAATTGCATCCTGTACAACCTAAGGTTATCATCCACAATCCCCCTACTACCTTCATTAAATGGGGAGAACAAGCTCAAGAATTATTAGATGATCACATTCTCAAATGGTTTTACAAAGAAGAGGAGGAAATTAAAATCAAGAAATTAGCAATTGAGTAGTATCCGCAAGGGTTCCCAATAATGAAATGACATGGATATGATGGACATAGTGGCCTTGGCCTAAAAAAACAAGGAATGGTGGAACCTCTACAACCTCCTAAGTTAGTCAAAAAACATGGGCTAGGGTTTGTACCAATGAAAGTGACTATCTAGGGTATCGGGTTACCTTCGAGTGAGGTTTCTAATGCTTCATATGAGGTCAATACATATGAAGACTCTTGGGATTATGACACTAACTCCAATGAATATGAATGAGACTCCATATCCTCCACTACTATTATGGACCTTGAAGAACTATTTGGGGTATTTAATGAGCCTTCCCTTGAACAAAAATTTGACCAAATTCTTACCATTAATGCTCTACCAAGTCTACCAAGTCCTCATCCAAAAACCCCTTTGAACAAAGAAGAATGGATCAAACATTTTTGGGAAACCATTGATGCTGCCTCTTAGGATCTTGATGACTCTTCATATGTCTTTACCCTATCTGTCTATACCATGACCCTCAACAATGTCGATGATGGATTACTCCTCATCTACCCACAACTCATAGATTGGGACAAACAAGACTCACCAAGTTTAGACACTATCAAAAATGATGAAGCAATCCCTAAGTTTATGGGACTTTGTGAAGGTATACCTAGTGGGGACCACAAAGCTGAATTTTCCATAGAAATTAACTATGCAACATACTTTGGTGAGGTTGTCTTGTCCTCTAGTCACAAAAATAAAAATGAAAAAAGTAAAAATAAAAACAATAGGTCTTGAAGTGAAAATTGAAAGGTGCCTGTTGATTAAAAAAAAGTAAAAATAAAGTATGTATCCAAAGGTGAAAACCTCTCTGAGGTGCCTAAGGATGGAGGACTAGACATTCTCCCAATAGACTGAGAGATATTTCCATTTCTTATAGAGGAAACATAAGAATTTGACATTGGTACACAAGATAATTCTAGAATCATGCAATTGGCAACATCTTTAACCATCAAGGAAAATCCTAAGTTTGTGAAATTCTTCTCAGAAACATATCAATTTCACATGGACATATGGTGATATGCCTAGGTTGTATTCTAAGCTTGTTCTACATTACTTGTCAATGCTACCAAATGCTAAGCCATACAAAAAAAGTTGAGAAAAATGCACCCAAAGATCGCACTCCTTGTCAAGGAAGAATTGAAAAAACTCCTAGATGTTAGCTTCATTCATTCAATAGATTATGCAAATTGGATCTCGAATCTTGTTCCTATTGGCAAACCAAATGAAAAAATCAGAATATGTACATATTTCAGAGACCTCAACAAATCTTGTCCCAAAGATGATTTTACACTGTCAAACATTGATACCATAGTAGACCTCACTATTGGATATGAGATTCTATCATTGATGGATGGATTCTTCAATTATAACTAGATAAGAATTTCTACTAAAGATCAAACGAAGACAACTTTCACATGTGCTTGGGGAACCTTTTGTTGGAATGTCATGGCATTTGGAATGAAAAATGTTGGAGCCACCTATCAGAGAGAAATGACCACCATATTTCATGATTATATGCATGTACTTATGGAAGATTATGTGGATGACCTTCTCTCCAAGTCTCTAGAATGAAGTGGTCATCTAGCCATCCTGGACAAGATCTTCACCTAACTAGAAAATATAGACTCAAGATGAATCCAAAGAAGTGTGTATTTGGAGTCCAATCAGGAAAACTCTTAGGATATATTGTCTCTCGCTAAGGAATAGAAGTTGATCCTACCAAAGTGAAAGCTATTTTGGAAATGCCACCATTGAGAAACATCAATCAACTAAGAACACTACAAGGAAGGCTACAATCAATCCATCAGTTTATTGCACAATTGGTTGATAAGATCCATCCATTTCAACATTTGCTAAGAATAGGAATCCCCTTCAATTGGACTGAGAGGTGCCAGGAAGCCTTTGATCAGATCAAGAATTACCTATTAACACCACCAGTCCTCATGCCTCCTATTGATGAAAGACATCTAATTTTATATGTAATAGCGACTGTATTGGCACTAGGGGCATTGTTAACACCAAATGATAATTATGGAATGGAATGAGAAATTTACTATATCAATCACATCTTAGTTGGATATGAATTGAACTATAGTCCCATTGAACAAGCTTTTCTAGCAGTGGTATTTGTAGCGCAGAAAATAAGACATTATATGTTGAATAACAAAAAAAAAAGATTGCTAAGATTGATCCTCTGAAGTACCTCCTCAATAAAGCAGCACTTACATGAAGGCTAGCTAAATGGGTTATGATCCTAAGTGAATATGACATTGAGTATGTTGGTCGAAAAGTAATAAAGGGACAAGTTATAACTGAACAACTTACAAATTCACCAATAAAGGTAGATCACCCTTTGATATCTAATTTTCTAGATGAATAAATCTTTCTCATAGACATGTTGACCACTTGGAAGTTATACTTTGATGGATCTTACACCAATCATGGTTCCAGAGTTGGTATATTATTTATCACACCTCAAGGAGATTCTATACCCAAGTCATTTTGCATAGCATTTCCATGTACAAACAACATAGCTGAGTATGAAGCATTATTAATAGGACTCCAGATGGAAATAAAATGGAAAATCAAGGACCTTCAGGTTTATGGTGATTCTCACCTAGTAATTAAGTAGGTTAATGATGACTATGACACTAAGGATGAGAAATTGATGGCTTAAAAATGCATGGTGAATAGCTTCAAATTATATTTTGATAACATCTCCTATAAGAAAATTCCAAGAATCTAGAACAAACTGGCTGATGCAATGACTACCATTAGATCTCTCTTGGGTATTCTGAATAATGCATCGTAGTATGAGTTCTTGGTAGAAGAACTTTTGATCCCTGCATTCGATGTCCCTGAAACCAAACTTGTGTGTGAACTTGTTGGCCTTGATTCTCCTTGGTATAAAGATATATATTCCTATTTGCATGACCAAATCATCCCCCTGACTTGTCCCTTAACCAATGTAAAACCTTTATTTCACAAGCATCAAAATATTCCATCATCAGAGATACCCTCTATCATCGTAGTCTAGATAGTACCCTACTTCTGTGTCTCAACTCAAATGAAATATAATCTATCTTACAAGAGGTACACCATGGTATATATGGGGTTTACTTTGCTGGTCCAACCTTAGAAAAGAAGGTCATGAGGATGGGATATTATTGGCCAACAATGGAACATGATGCTTGTCACTTTGTCAAGAAATGTCACCAATGTCAAATACATGGGGATCTTATACATGCACCTACTTAATAATTACAACCGCTCACTTCACCATGGTTGTTTGCTCGATGGGGACTCAACCTCATAGGAAAAATCCACCCTACCTCTACTAATGGAAATAAGATTATCCTTGTTTCCATTGAGTATTTCACAAAATGGATCACAGTTATCCCATTGACTTACATTACCAAAAAAAAAAAGTCAAGTTCATCTTGAACTATATCATTTTTTGTTATGGTATTCCACAGTCCATCATTACAAATAATCACCACCCTTTTAAGAACTAGGATGTTAGTGAGCTTTGTGAGAAATTCCAAATCCAACATCACTTCACTAACCCATATTATCCCTGGGGTAATGGCCAAGCTGAGGCATCTAATAAGACCATCCTAAAAATCCTAAAGAAGACTATTAATGACATTAGCCATGACTGACACTTGCAACTCAACCCTTCCTTATGGGATTATCATACCAGTGTTTGCGCCCCTACTAGAGCCACTCCATATTCCCTTGTATTTGGTTTGGAAGCAATACTTCCTATTGAGGTTGAGTTACCATTCCTATGGGTTTCTATCCAAGGATTTCTTGATCAAGAAGTGTTGGACTATGGCTTAAGTGCACATGACTTTTGGCTTCTAGTGTTGTCATTGATGGCAACTGAAGTCATCGCTTTGGTCCATAGTTATGCATTTAGTTACATCGACAGATAAAGTAGAAAATTGTATGTTACCGGATGAGTACTCATGGAATAGGGTATCTGGTCTGATAGTTTCACCGGATCATCATTTCATGCTATGGATCACTGAAATTGTTTGTTAAGCATGTGGAGCATCTTATCATTGAATTTCATAATATTGATTTTGTGGCTACATAATTTTGTAGGTCCAGTAGGACGTTCTCTGTCTATTTGTTGGATAGAGCCAACTCAGTGTAAATGATGTGTAGTGGATGCATAAAGTTGAATTATTTTAATTAGATGTTTAATTATTGGTCCTAGCTATTGTGTAGTTGACTTGTTTGGATACGTATTGAAATTATTCATGTTTTGGGCCAACAAGTTGCAAATATTATTAAGTTTTGTTGAGCCAACCTATGGCGATTAATTCTTGGTGAGCAGATATATTTAGATGATCGGTCACATCATTGGTATGAGTGAAGAAGGTGTGCATATGTATGTTGCAAATGTCTAAGGTGTATTTGAGCAATATCATGCATAGTTTCACTTGCACATACAAATTTTGTGTGTGAACTTAAGCAGAACAAAGTAGAAGTTCAATATCAGTCATCAGGGCAAAATTTTTACACTAGAGCTAAATTAGAACTACAATCAAGCATTGGTAGATGCTATCTAATCAGTTGATTTTCTTTTAGATCAATTCCAAACTATTGTAAGTGCAGTGAGCCCCCATCTTCTGAGCAGTGAGCTCTAGGCAGTGAACCTGAATGTAAGAACATTCCCCATTTTGTAATACTTATTTTGAGTATACTCAAAACTTATTTTGGATTGGCCATCCACCGTGGTTTTTCCCTTAGTGGGTTTCCATGTAAAAATACTTGTGTGTATGGTTGTGTGGTTTCTTTTTTTGCATATTGACTTTAACTAAATGTGCTAAGTGGAATAAAAGAATTAATTTTTGAATAACATTGATTCACCTCCCCCCTCTTAGTGTTGCTTGTTTCCAACAATTGGTATCAGAGCTAGTTCCTCTGAATAAGTCTAATAGCTTTTGGAGATCTTGGAAAGTCATGGATACAAGCAGTCTTCAACAACAACTCATGGTGGCCTTGGATGATCTTGACTAGTCAAAATCTAAGATCCGGGAACTGCAAGAAAATCTTGTAAATGTAGAAAAATTCATACAGTTATTGAAAGAAAAGATCGATGAATCAAGGGAGAAAAGAAAGGAATTATGTGGCTAGATCAAACAAAAGAACAAAACCAGTGAAGATTAACAACTCAGTCAAGCCCTGAAGGAGAAAACAGAAGAATGTGAAATTTTTTCCCAAGAGAATGTTGCCTTGAAGCATGAGACAAAATCCATCATGATGAAGATGACTAAAGAGTTAGAGGACATAAAGAGAAATGAAGAAATGCTTGCAAAATTCTTGAAAGAAAAGTTTGAACAATGTAGTCAACTAGAAAATTAATTGGAGCAATCCAAGAACAATGAAGAAGAGCTTGTAAGACAACTTGATGATCTCATAGATGAACTTGCTACAATAAATGAATTCAAGTAGAAATTCAAAGCAAGATCAGCCAAACTTGTTGAGTTAATCAAGGTACAAATAATTGATGCTAACAAACGAGGCCTTGGATATGAAGAAGGAGAAAGCTCCAAATCTAAGCAAAGGAGCTCTGGACAAAAGAATTTCAGACAAGGAGACCGGATGAATGAACCCAAAAGGAATATGGTAAGGAAACCTAATGGTCAAAGATTTAATGGTTATTGTTATACTTGCAACAAATTTGGTCATATGGCTTCTCAGTGTAGGAGTAGGATGAATACAAGTAGACCATCATTCTCAGGTTAATGCTTTAATTGTTACAAGTATGGTCACAAGTCAAGTGAATGTAGAACTATGATGCATAACCCTCATATAGATGTCAAATGCTATGCATGCAATATATTTGTACATATTGCTAACCAATGAAAATCAAGACAAATTTAGTGGAACAATTGTCCTAAATAGAGAAGTGTTGTTTGATACAGCTGCAACAAATTTGGCCACACTTCTAGATTCTGTTGGAACAGAAACAGAATAAGCAACCAGATGTTAAGGGAAAAGAAAATATCACTACTAATGAGATCAAGAATCAGATGAAGAAGAAATGGGTAAAGAAGAATCCTTCTACAGAAGAAAATGGATCCGCACCAGAATCCTCTTCTTGTAATACCCCTAGAAACTAATTACAGGTCTCTGCATTAGGGGGAGTTGTTAAGAAAATCCTTTAAACCCCCTACAAGTGATCGGTACTGGAATTTGGATGAGTCCAGTAGGAAATCAGATATTCTTTAGTTGTTGTGGAATGAATCTAAGGTAGCAATGAAGATTATTGTAGATCCGCGCAAGAATTGTTTTCCTAGGAATATTAAAAGTTTGAAATCGTGCAGAATTAGGGAAATGGCATTTATTGCAAAAAGTAAAGAGTTAGGTTCAATGAAAATAAAAGAATCATTTTCACTCTCATTTATCACACTAAATTCAAGAGAAAGAAGTCCAAAGTACTCTGAGGTGATCCTTGCCAAAGAGAAGAAGAAATTCAAGCTTAGAAAAGAATTTGCAATCGACCTCCATTTCATCTTTGAAAGGTATTTATAGCAAAATCTATAAATTTGTGTATTGCAATTATGTCTACCCCTCTCCTAGTTGAAGTTAAGGATAGTCTATTCCCTAAGTTAAAATGACATCCATATAAGTTGGTAGTCACTAAGCCCTTAAGAGCATTTTCTTCTATGTCATACAGTGTTCTGCACATCAAAGATATTAGGGCTTATGTGCATGCGAACATTAAAGATTTGGGTAGTGTGTAGCTATTGGAATTATATTCAAATCACATAGTGCAAGAATATTTTTCTGTAAAACCTAAATTCAAAACCCTAGTGGACAAGAAATTTGTGCAATTCACAAAGTTTCCCATATTTGAGGAGGATGAGTGGGTTTGATACATTTTGAGCAAAGTGCATGATGAATTTATGTGGCTAGATATACCATTCAAAATTACCAATGAAGCTATTTGTGTAGTCACATGCTTAAATTCTTCTCGCAGACTTCCAGTATTGAAGTTGATAAAGAATGATGATACCACTAAAGTGTCTGGCCCGCACTAGGACATAAGAGCAACTACTATAAGTCATATTGTCTAGATTGATGTAATATTTGCATCCATGATCATAGGGTATAGGATTTACCATTCCAACCAAGAAAATTTTGTATCTGGAACTGCCTTTTACATAGCATATGAGATGATTAAAAAAATGAGGATTATGATCTATGTGAAGTGCTAAAAGGGGAACTCTTGGAGAACTTGAAGAAAATTAAGGACAAAAAGAATGTGTTCAAGTTCATAAACTTGTTAATCTTCCTATACTTTTACTTCTTAAGTGAGGTACCAGGCATTGGAAAATTTCAATGGAGAAATGATGTTCTAGTAGTAGTACAAATTTTGGACATGCTTTGTAGTTATGGTGACCAATAGACCCGCAACACAATCCTATGGGGTCATTTAAAAAGCTTTCAAAATTAGATGCATGCCAAAGAGAGGATCCTTGAAGTTGTAGTGGAACAGTATAAATATTCTATATGCTTCATGGTGGATATTGATCAATGCCACATGGAAGCAGCCGATCCAAGAATTGTTTGGATCATGCCTATGGGCTATGAAGTGGATGAAAATATACTAAGGATGTATGGATAACATATACTGAGTTCTCCACTAGATCCTAATGAAGAAAGGTTTGGCACTTATATTGAAAAGAGCCTTCAAGTACATTTAGATTTGAGGAAGGCAGTGTCAATCAGAAAGGTAAGAAAGGAAACATAAATCCTTGCAGAGAAAATGGGTCTTCCAGTTGAAAAACTGAAAGAAATCATAAGGAAAAGAGATGAAGCCGAAGTAGCAAAGGAGAAGGAAAAGGCAACAATACCTAGTCCGAGAACATATTCTCCTAACACCAGAACAACCATGAGTTCCCCTGCAACATAACCAAATAAGGCTGAAGGCTCCAGAAGAAGAAAGAAAAACAAAAGTTCAAGGACCTATAAAGCTACATCTGCAAATAAAGAAGAAGAGATAGACTTAGAAGAAATAGTGAGAGAATTGAAGGCTACTAGGACTCATGTAGTCAAGCTAAACAAAAGGAAGCCTTCCAGTAAAAGTGAAGAAGCCCTCAAGAAGCCCAAAACTAAAAAAACCTAGCATATCAATGGAAGAAGTTGAAAATGCAGTAGTAGTTGATGGTAATCTCAAGCCACTCTATGATCTATATGAGTTCTTTGGTGATTATGGTAAGAAGACTCTTGAAGAATCTATAGTTAAGCATTTGAATGTTTTCAATAAAACTCTAGTTGAAATCATGTCTGGATTTACCACAAGCCTATACAATGCTCTGGAATCAAGAAGGGTGAGTGCCAAAACATAGGAAGAAAATATGAGGAAAAGAGTTATTTCTAACTTGTGCCCACAAATGGGGATTGGAGAAATGGATCTACTTCTTTTAAAAGTTAAAAAGGAATTCAAAAGCAGGTCAAGAAAAAATAAACACATGATTGGTGACACTGATGTTGTTATGAGTGAAACCAAGAAAATTCTAGAAGAGTTCTTGTCAAAAGAAAAGGTAAATATTGAGGAAGTAAATATTGAATAGGCTCAAAGTCATGAGGAAGTGGAAGTGAATAAGTCAGAAGAAGGAAATTAAAATGAGGAAACCATGAATGTATATGATCCTCCAATATCTGAGGATATTCTGACTTCCTCTAATGTTCAAAACACTAAGACACTTGTTGTTACTAAGGTCCAAGGTGAAGAGATAATTGAAGAGAAATAAGTGTCTGGTGCAGAAAAGGAATTACCAAAAGTCATTTGGGTAGCTCAATCTAAGATTGACAAGGGAAAGGAACAAGAGATTAGCCCAAAAGAGGTAAAAGAATCTCTATTGGAGCAAGAGGTAGAATCAGATTTTTATTTTGATGAGAGTTCAATCAACTTATCCACCTTATCTCCAATCTAGATGTTGAAAGTTTCCAAAATAGCTCAAGATAAAGCCAATGAGAAAATATTGAAATCTCATATTGAAGATAATGAACTATTGAAACTCGCTTCTCGTGCTTTTTAGAAATTTATGCCTAACCATGTTATGGATCCATCAAGATCCACCTATGGTGAGTTGAGGACATTAATAAGCTCTATAAATTCTCATTTCAAGTCCTTTGAGGTTTCAACTCAGGTTCAAGTGAAAAAGGAATTTGAGGAAAGAATTGGAAGCCTAATCAAATTAATTACCAAGGACAATAATTTTCCAGCAACTTGTATATATAATATCCAGGGTGCTATAACTGAAGGAGGAAATGTGTACAAATCCTACCCAATCCTATCAAAATTTATTGAGGCAAATGAGAAAAAGATAAAAGACATTGAACATCAGTTGGCTATTATTTCCAACACCTATGATCCTTTGACCAATAGTGTGTGTCATCAAGATAGTCAAGTAATTTATTTTCTTGACCAATTAAAGACTCTGAAGTTTGAAAATGAAAGGGTTAATAGTAGAGCAAGTGAACTCAGGGGGCTGATAAGTTCAAAAATTAAGGTGATGGTGAATACTCTAAAAGAAGCAAAAAGTTTTGTGATCGCTCCTGGTCCCATAAGTTTGGAAGTTGCAGAAACCTTTTCTTATCTTCTCTGTGGCTATATTACCATTTTGGAGAGTCTGAGGAGTATCTGGGACTCAAAATTAGGAGGACTAAAGAATGTCTCTACAGACGTCTTCAAATTTTTGTAAGTCTCTGAATATACTTGTACAATTTTTGTAATTTTGGTTTCCCCAATTTTGGCATTGATATCAAAAGGGGAGAGTGTGATATGAAAAATGATTTAATATTCTTAGGGGGAGTAATATTTGGTAGTGGAGCAATATTTTTATTTTGGTAGTATGCTTATCAATTTTGACACTTAGTCATTTTTCACTAAGTGTTGCCATCAATGCCAAAGGGGGAGATTGTTGGCATATGGCTTAACTGGACATGGTTTTTGGCTTCTAGTGTTGTCATAGATGGAAAATGAAGTCATCATTTTGGTCCACAGTTATGCATTCAATTACACCAACATATAAAGTGGAAAATTGTATGCTACCAGCTAAGTACTCATGGAATAGGGTATTCAGTCTAATAGTTTCACCAGATCATCATTTCATGTTGCGGATCACTAAAATTGTTTGTTAAGCACGTGGAGCATCTTTTCATTGAATTTCATAATATTGATTTTGGGGCTATGTTATTTTGTAGGTCCGATAGGACATTCTATGTCTATTTACTAGATAGAGTCGACTCAGTGTAAATGATGTGTAGCAGATGTATAAAGTTGAACTATTTTAATTAGATGTTTAATTATTGGTCCTAGCTATTGTGTAGCTGACTTGTTTGGATACGCATTGAAATTATTCATGTTTTGGGCTGACAAGTTGCAAATATTATTAAGTTTTGTTGAGCTAGCTTGTGGCGATTAATTCTTGGTGAGCAGATATATTTAGATGATTGGTCACATCATTGGTATGAGTGAATAAGGTATGTGTATGTATGTTGTGAATGTATAAGGTGTATTTGAGCAATATCATGCATAGTTTCACTTGCGCATAAATATTTTGTGTGTGAACTTAAGTAGAACAGAGCAGAAGTTCAATATCAGTCACCTAAACAATTTTTTTACACTAGAGCTAAACTAGAACTAAAATCAAGCATTGGTAGATGCTATCTAATTAGTTCATTTTATTTTGGATCAATTCCAAACTATTATAATGGAAGTGAACCCCCATATTCTGAGTAGTGAGCTCTAGTTAGTGAACCTAAATGCAAGTGCATTCCCCATTTTGTAATACTTCTTTTGAGTATACTCAAAACTTATTGTGGATTTGCCATCCATCATGGTTTTTCCCTTATAGGGTTTCCATGTAAAAATCCTTGTGTTATGGTTGTGTGGTTTCTTATTTTTTGTTTCTTCATATTGACTTTAACTCAATGTGCCAAGTGGAATAAAAGAATTAATTTTTGTAGAACACTAATTCACCCCCCCTCTCAGTGTGTCTTGTTTCCAACAAGAAGAATGTTGTGTATCCCGTCTACATGAGCTAGAACTATTGGATGAAAAGAGAAAAAATTACTTGAAACATTTGCAAGCCTATCAAAACCAACTTTGACACAACTATAATAAGAGGGCTCATCCTAGAAGATTTGAACCTAATTGGTTGGATCTCTATATCATCATAGTTGCATATGGATTAGGCACTTATCAACTCTCCACTCCTGTCCTGAAGGAGAACCATTGTATGAACTAATCAACAACATGCACCTTCACAAGTTCTACACTTGATTCTCAGAGAATCCTTTAAAAACTTAAAATACCAAAAATCAAAAAAATGGTCACCTTGATGAAAACCTAGCAAACAGGCATCTTGGTGACAAAAAAATAGAAAAATCAAAAAATCAAAAAAATAGTAAAGAGAAATAATTATTCCAAAGTAAAAACCACTTTAGTGGAACTTTGGATAAGTACCATGGTGAAAACCTAGCAAACAGCTACCATGTGTTGTCAATATATGCTCCTCTGCCTACTATCACTCCATTTGGTCTTTCCATCCTTATGCTCCCATCACTCGTCCATAATAAAAGCATTGCCATCCTTCTCATGGTCTAAAAATGACTAACATTTAGCATCCTTTACTTTCATGATCACCCCTTGCTTTCACCACCTCCCTCGACCTCCATGGCCTTTGGCTGTACAATCTCCACTATAGTTACCTTTGTATATTGCCCCCCATCTTGTACCAACACCCCTGTTATGGCCCTAACCTCCAGATGATCCTCCTCCATCTCTGCCTCCTCTCAAATGGGCGGTAGTTTCCTACTCTCATGTCATCCTTTATCCATCCTCCTGGCCTATCTATCTCCTCCTCTCGGTCCTCCTCCACCACCCACATTATCCCCTCATCCTCTATTGTCTCCCCTTCCTCCATCTCCTCTACCTCTCCCACCTCAACCTCCCCATTAGCCTCTCAACCCTTTGACTTTATGCTCTACTGGAACTAGCTTTTGTGGATTAGTCAAAGGAATTTGTCTATGAATTCACCACCAGTCATCATACTCTAGTGTGGTACCCACATCAGCCTCCCCTCCTTTCCACTCCCAATCTAGATCTTGAATATCATCGATCTCCTTCTCAGTTATCGTAACAACAATATGTGGACCCCACGGTTGCACCTCATAGGAGGACCGCCCATACTCTGTTCTCCCAACCGGAACTCCCTACCTCTCCCCAAACTACCATCAGACCCTCTCTGGAAGATACATCTTAATGATGTGTTGACTTTTTATTATCCACCAGATAAGATATCTAATTTGTATGCACTAGGCTAAGTGGTTTTCCTCATCTATCCATAGCTAGAAAGTCTTTTATTATGTCCAAATGAAGCTCACCAGTGTGTCAATTCAATGCCTCCAATAGCCCACATCCCCCACATGTGTTCGAGTCAATGCTCCCTAATATAAATAAGCATACGGCTCTATACCCACTACCTATAAAACTAGTGGTGGCTAGAACACTGCTATGTGCTCCCATGCCCAAACTATTAGCAGGATCACACCATAGCTCAAACTCTTCCCCCTTCTATACACAATATCATGCAACTATAAATATAGCATAGACAATAGACATGGGGCCCATGCATAGACTATCTTGTGTTGAACCATCAATCCCAACATCTCTCCCCAACCAAGTGGGAAACCATGAACCCTCCTATTAGGAATTATCACCCCTACTATTAGCATTTATAGAACATAGTCAAATTGGTCATATTTCTCCACCAGGATCTCCCACCAGATCTAATATCCCTCGATCTTCAGCTTAGCATCATCCTCGGTCTCATAGTACTCATGCAACACTTGTATTCCTCGAGCCGAGTCATCTTGAACATGCTCACAGTGAATGGGTAACCTCAGGATCTTGTACACATCCTCCAAAGTAACTGTAGCCTCCCCAATAAGAAAATGGAAGCTTCTCATCTCCGAGTGCAACCACTCTACTAGTGTTGTCAGCATTCCCTATTTCACCCTAATAACAGGCATATATGTCACATAGAACAATCCAAGCTCCGACAACGCGTCCCTGTCATCGTCACCTAACTGGTCCCGTAGCTGGAACACATCTAGCCTGGACTCTCATGTGTAAATGGGAGGAAGATACTCCTAAAATCATCACACAACCAATAATGTCAATTCTAGACCTGTTGTTTACCAACCAAACCTCCATTGACCAAGTCAACATTTCCTAATCTGGGGAAATTTTTAACTAAGTAATTGTGTCACACTTTTATCACATGTGTCACACAAATTTTTAATAGGCTTGCAACTACAATTGTGTCACTCACCTAACAAATGTGTCATTTTATGAAGCAATTGTGTCACACCTAGTCGTTTGTGTCATTCCCAATCACATATGTGACTCAAAAATTCACTTGTGTCACATAATTTCATGCGTCGCACTACAAATTCCCTTACCCCTACCCTACTGCACTTGCGTTGTGTTGAGATGATTGCAATGAACTGCTTATCGAATGCATTGAATGTGATAACAAATATGTCACACATATTTTGATGCAATCATTTGCTAAATTATTTCCTAACCTAAATGCACACGAAATGAAAAAATTAAGGCATGGGTTTGTAGTATGTACCAAGGTGGGAACTCCCTTAGGTCAATAGTGTGTGCAGATTCGATACATGGGGTGGGAAGCCTCTTGAACAAGAGACATTTTTTTTGACTAATCAATCTGAGCTCTCAAATTTCTAATTTTGGAATGTGAAAATGACCCCTTTTCAAAATCAAATTCCCATTTATATGTTCAAAATTAGGGTTTTTGACTTGCCTTATCTTTTGGTCACACCTTTTGGCTCCTGTAACCTTGAAATTCACCCCGTTATTGATCTTGATCATCATTATAGTCTTCACCATCAAATTCCTGGCCATCTTTTTGTCTTATTGGGACAATTTTCTAAGTTTTTCAAAACTTTTGAAAATTTGTCAATTTTTTCTGAGGGGGCATACCTGTACCCTGACTTCACTGGGGCATCCTAGAGCATCCCTTTGACTGAATTTTTTGACACAACGTGATGAGCTGCATTATGTCAAAGAGGGGAAAAATGTAGACATTGAAAAATGTCCTAATTAAGTTTACAAGTGTCATTTTTCTTGGTCATCGTCCCTCGATAATTGAAAAATTTTAATTATTCAATTATGCTTGACCATATTCCTTTGTTAATTAATCTAAATTATTTAATGTCTCCATTTCCATTTTTCCTCTTATTTAATTAAAATGGTTGAATAATCATTTTAATTAAATTCTCAATTTCATTTTCCCCGAAATAAATAATTCAAATGAATTATTTATTTTCCATTTGTCAATCTCCTCCATTTTCGAATAAATAATTTAAAAAAAAATTATTTATGCCTCTTTGGTCAAAGATACCATGTCATTAATCCCTATCATGTCCTTCATTATTGTCCTAGCCGTTGAGCATCATACCCATCATAATCCTTCCAGGAATGGCATATTCTTGGTGCATCCATTCTCGACTGTCAATCTTGGCATATTTCTAGAAGTTGAATATAAACCATTCATTTGAATGGTTGTCTATAAAAGCAACCTTTCTCTCCCATTTTGACCTTAACAACCATTTTGTATCCAACTTTCTACTTACAATTTGCAGGTATTTGCACAAGTAAAACAACAAGTCTGAGGCATATTTGTAGAAGGAGAAATATGAGAGACAAGAGAAGGAACTAATTGCAATGGGGAGTTCTTTACTTTGAATTCATTTCATTTTTATTCCTCTTTGTTTGTATTCTATTATGGATGAGGTTTTAGTATCTTAGAAGTGTTGGCTGTCACTTATTCTAGGCTAGGAATTCTCTAACACCATCTCACAATAGAAATGGATAAAAATAATCTAATAGAGGATAACATATCAACAGGAGATAAAGTTCAATTGAAATTAACTCCTACCACATGGAAGTAGCCATTGGCCTCCAATCTAATCTTGTATCACTATAGTTTACCTCCTACATTATTATTTTTGTATACTCATTGTAGAGTAGAAAAAGTGATCCTAGATCTTATTAGTAGATTAACTATGACTAACTCTTTTTCTTTGACTCCACATTCAAACACAAACCAACTAGGGTTTGATCATTAGATAGCTACCCCAAGGGAGATGCAATATACTAGGTTTTTTTTCTTTTGAGCTACAAAGAGAAGAAATTTGATGTGTGCTTTAATTGGCCTATTTGTCATAAACCTTAGATCTGAAAATATAATTTATTGTATAGAAAAAAAACTAACAAAATAGTTACAGATCTGGAAAAGGGTGATAGAGAGGAACCTAGACCTAAAATTTAAGCCTAAATTTGGAGGTCAAGGGTAGGGATGCCCTAGACCAGAAAGGATGTGTTTTCAGGATCTACAAAACTATGATGATGTTTCATAGTCTACTCTATGTTTCTTGTGACCTATTGTTGATGAAACTTTTAGATCTGACCTACACACATGAAGATGGGTAAAGGTTGTGCTATATAGGGGTTTTCCTAAGTCAAACACCATTTTGGTTTTTCCACCTCCACAGATGAAAAATGATGATGGTAGAGAGGGCTTACCCTAGGTTTGGCAGAGGCCAAATGATCATTAATTCAATAAAATAATAAATGGTAAATGGTAATGCTACCTCGATATGAAACCCTTATCAAAGTGGTGTCCACACCATAAATTGCCACAAAAGTATTTTGATGGATGCTTGAATTGATTGAAGACTTGTAGGAGGTTAGTCCACAAAACAAAATATATTGATGTAGCTAACACGTGGAGGATAAATCAATACATCTTTATAATAAGTTATCTATAATAACTTATTGTTCATAATGCGTTATAAAGTTCAAATGAGAAGCAAAATTGTTTATATATGCATTTTGATTAATATTTTTTGATCGTAGGCTAGAACTTGGGATCTTTTCAATCTATAAAGAAAAAAAAATATTAAATTTGAAATAGATCACATTTACAATCAAGGGTGCCCTCACCCTTGATTGGGTGATTTAGGCCCTAATTTATCGAGATGTCAGGGATTTTAATTTATTTTTATAATCTTGCATTAAAATGAACAAATTTTTAATTTAATTAAGTCCAAAGGATAAAAGGGTGTTGATGTAGTGTAAAATTGTTAGGGTCAATAATTTACAACACTACATTTATCCCTGACTTTAGTGAGAATATGATCTTACATTCATGCTCACACTAAAGGAATAAATTTCCTTATCAAAACATTGAAGAGACATGATGAAACTAAGTTGAGGGGTGTGCAAGCCCCAAACTTAGGATCTTATCAATCCGAAATGTTAAGATAGCTCAAATTTTTTTCAGTAACTAAATTATAGTGTCAATTTATAAAAATAAAAATTACTATATAAAGGTTGACATCTCATGTGACTTCATTTCTTGGTAGTTTTTTAGCAACTAAATGATAGTGTCAATTTATAAAAAACTATATTCAAATAATTTTACATCATTATTTTACAAGCATAAAATATAATAAAAAATAAATATTTCATTATTTTACATCATTTCAAAATTCAAAACATATATGCCACTTTTTAGTGATTCAATTTTAAAATTTAGATCAATGTTGGCCATTTCCTTTAAAAAGTTTGACACAACTTTGTACTTTTACCCCACCATACCGCTCTATCATATTAAGACCTCTACAGGGTAGTAGTATGGTAGGGTTAGCAATACCACAACACTATGCACATCCCTTTGGACTCCTGTGGGACAACAGGTTAATTCTAGTAGTTGAGTGATTGTTCACTATCATACCGCAGTGTCACTGTTTACCACTTGTGGGGCTGCGATTTACTTTAGTTGTTAACATGTTCTCACCACCGCCACCATGGTATTCATATTTGGTTTTTGTGATATTGTGGTAAGCATTTGTACATTGACCTATATGTCCCAACATCCCGCACATACCTTTATTGATTGTTATGGTAGTGTGAGATAGTGAATTTTATTATGAATGCAATATTTTAGATATCATTTTATTGAAAAGATTGAACAATTTTCTAATTTTTCAATCTCTAAGTTTTAGTTTTTTAGTGTTAGTCAGACCTAAGATATCATTTCTTTGTTTGTAATGGGGAGGCTTATTTCACCTAACGTTAAGATATTTATATTTATTATTAAATCACAGATGTTCATTATATGTTTGCATCTATAAAACATAAAGGACATACAAGAAATTATATTCTTACTAAACAAAATTAGTTTCAAATTTTCAACCAAAGTAAGAAAACTAAGAAGAATGATTGAACCTAACCTTAAATTCACTTCAAATCAGTAGTGAATATCTCAAGTTTTGTATACAATGTACCAACAGAATAATGATGATAACATTTAGAAATTTATCAGTGAAACAACAATGAATAAGAATACCTATACTCAAAACTTTATTACATTCAATAATAAATCACACCATACATATAACAAAAGTTTAGGTGACAAGCTAACCTCTTAAGGTGACAAAAAATCATCATAATCATCTACATTGTTGGCAAGATTAGATTCCTAATCATTCATGTTTGCATCTGCTTGATTTTCTTCCTCATCCTCATCTATGGCATGCAATGCATTCTCTCTCCCAATATCTTCGTTGGTAATCAAAATGTCTTCATCAAACACTCCATCATCATCTTCATCCACTTCTTTGAATTTTTCTTGTAAATTAACATATTTCCCATTAGGAATTATATCAACAACTTCCATGAATTTTTGTTTTGAATGAGACTTTGTTTGAATAACATACGACCATCTTGTGCTTCTTACATCATCAATTAGAAATGATTGGTTAATTTGAAGAGGGGAAACATACGAATCATCTATCTCTAATAAAAATTGTCTTGTATTTGTATGTACAAATCCATACTTATCAAATTGTACTACAGATGGTCAGATCGACTTACATTTTAACAATATAGGACTATTTTCACCATAGTCCACTAGAATAATTTTTTGGATGAATCCAACATAAAAAAATTTCTCAATTTCGTGAAGAAATTCAACACTAACAACACAATCACAATTTATCTTTCCTTTATCTTTTTCTTCCACTCTTAAGTGACTACCATAGGCCCACATTCCACTAAAGCATGTAGCACATAAATGTGGAGATTGTGAAAGCTCACTTTCCTTTGTTGTTATATCTTGACCTTCTTCTTTTGCATCACTAATTGCATTAGCAATCCATTCTTCAAATTTTGGAAAAGAATCACCTCCAATCAAATTAGCATGAAATATATGCTTTTGAGGTTGATGTTGCATCCAAGCTTGATTGTATTCTTCATATTTTCTACATAGAATATTAATGTACAAATAGTAAGATTGATAATATAAATGTGTAAATGAAATTGAGTAAATAAATTATTGTGTAAAATATTTTTTACCTATGTCACTTATCGAACAAAGAATTTTTTTGAAGAATATAGCCATGTATTGTACTTCTTTTTTGATGTGATAGCTTGAAGCGACATCCATTGCCTTCTAATACTTCACCTGCAACTACCTCTTATTTTTTATCCCATACATGTCGATTAACATTTTTAAAATACTTCATATATTATGTGCAAAATCCTGTGGCCTCTTGCATTGAATATCCCTTAGACATGTTGCCTTTTGATTTTTCCCTAGTACGAACAATATCTTTCAAAACCTTCATATATCATTTTATAGGATACATCCATCTTGTTCTTATTAGGCCACAATGCTTTAGTTCATATTGTAGATGTATCAAAAGGTGCATAGAAATGTTAAGATTGTTGGTGGAAATTCATGTTCTTATAGACACATAACTTCAACAACCTCCTCCCTCAAACCATCAAAGTTTGAAGGATGTAATACATGTAAAATCATTGTCTTTAATATTAGGCCCAACCTTATAACTGCCAATATTGGCCCCTTTGCCAAACTTAATATATTTACCACCATAGGTAAAATTTTCTCCATAATGACATGATAGTCATGGGTCTTTAGGCCTCTTAATCCATTAATGTCATTTTGGATTCTAATACTACTACTTACATATCTAGTGGGAAAGTGAGTCTAAGACATTAATTGTAAGAATTATGCACATTGTTCCTTTGTCCAAACATAGCCTGAGCACTAGGATTTCTACATTTTTCATCATCATATTTTTCAACCCAAATATTTTGATGAATCTTTAGTTTTCGAAAGACTTCACGTGATGAAATAGTATCAAAATAACCAAAAAGAGTTTCTATAATAGCATAGGCTATATTTTTCTCATTATGCATAAAGTCAATAGTATGCCTAATGGCTATATCCTTAAAGTATGACAACTTATAGAATATGTACAACCTTTTTACACTGATTTCATTACATGGATCATATCTACTACTATAAATCCCATCATGTTCAATAAATGAAATTCTTTTTTATCCATTATCGACAATGTAATCACCTATTATTAGAAATGGTGCTTCATGATTCTCTTCTTGACCATTGAACTATAGCTTTTGTTGACAATATGGATGATCCATTTTAAGGTAAGCATGATGTACACAATAAATACACTTATACAAACTTCTTGAGTTCCTCAAAAAATCCTTAAAGTTGGAAGTAGGAAATCCATTATATCCATGAACACTAAGATTGGACAATGTGCCATATGCAAGAAGATCATGAATCATAAATAATAAGGAAGCTCTTAAAGTGAATTTGATTGAATGACCATCCCTTAAATGTTGAATTACTTCAATTCCTTTCCACAATTCCATTAGCTCATCATATAATGGATCTAGATAAGCATCAATTATATCTGAAGTCACACTTTTCTTTCCTGGTATAATTAATGATAGCATTAATAAAAATGGTTTAGTTGCTAACCATGGAGGCAAGTTATAATTTATTAAAAATACTAGCCAAGTTGACCATTTATTACTTTGACCTAAGAATGGTTTCACCCCATCTAGAGTCAAACCCAACCTTCTAATATGAGGATCTTAAGAAAAATTAGGCCATCTGTTATCAAATTCCATCCATGTCTTAGAATTAGGCACATGTCATTGTTTTCCATTAGTGCTCTTATTTTGGGCATTCCATTGCCTAAGTTCAGTAGTGTCTTTGCATCTATACATTTAGAGTACTCATTGGATTACCAGAAAGTGGGGAAGAACCTTTCTAGGAACCACAACTACTTTCAAACCTTTTCTATACCTCACTTCATGACATTTTGAACATTCACTCTCACTTGCAAAATTCTTGTGAAATAATACACAAACATTCACACATGTGTGGATGTTTTCATACCCAAAGCCTAGCTTAGTGATTTCCTTTCTACATTGACTTTTTTTTGTTGGTAATGTGGAGTTAGGTGGTAACAACAAAATTAATAATGCTAATAACTAATCTACACTCTCATTTTTCCAACCAAACACCACTTGCAAGTTAAGAATTTGAAGGATTGTTGTCAAATGACTTAACCTACAATTAGTATACATAGGATTTGATGCATCCTCCATCAACTTGGACCAATAATCATTTAGACCATCTTTCAACATTCTATCAACTTCAAACCCTTCGTCTAACATCACTACATCTTCATCTATGTTTTGTGCCACTTCATCTATGTTTGTTGCCTCTTCATCTCTCACACTCTGCCATTCTATCATATCTTCATAATAATTGACATTCCAAGGCTTATACCACTATGACCATATCTTATCATATGTTGATAAATCTGACTTCTTTTTTTCACCTTTCCACCAAGACAATAATTACATGGACATGAATATTTGTCCATGTCCCTCTCATCAACTATTCTCTCATCAAATGCATGGTTTTGATCCCTAGTCAACCTTTGATGTTGATCCATCTGTAATGTTCTACACTTAGCAACAAAAGATTGTAGACTAAGAAAAAAAAAAAAAATTTAATTGAAAGGCATTTCCATAGCAATAGAGTTATAGAGAGAAAATAAAATGAGAGTTTAACTAATGAATTGTAAAAAATAGATTTTTGTAGTTTATATTCAAATTGTTGATTACACTGCATTGCACATCTTTCAAACTCAAAGAAATAATTCACATTGCATAACTAATAACTAGATTTTGATAAATTAAAAAAAGTGAAATTTTTTTGAATAAGAGACAAAAACTATTTTTTTAAATTGAAAGGCATTTCCATAGCAATATAGTTATAGAGAGAAAATAAAATAGAGATTTTAATTATGAATTGTAAAAAATGGACTTTTGTAGTTTATATTCAATTGTTGATTACATTGCATTGCACATATTTCAAACTCAAAGAATTACTTTGCATTGCATAACTAATAACTAGGAGCAGTTGTCAATTGTATTTGCTTATCATGGCATTCTGAGACCACATTTCTTTGAGGCATTTTATCAAAAATTTCACTACCTTGTCTATGCTACCACATTTTTCATACATGTCTAGCAATTCATTTTATCAAACATTTCATTTCTTTGTTTCTATGGCTAAGAGCCTAAAACAAGTGCTTTTGAATAAGCTATGAATTCTTGGAAAAAATCTATCAAAGCATAATAGAAAGCAATAGCATAGAAAAGGTAGTGAATTGGTTGAAAAACTTCCTAATAGAAATATGGTCTCATGGTGATGGAATTCCATGAAAATCCATAAAAAATTTCTTGTCATGGAATTCATCATGGAATTCCATCACCATGAGACCACATTTCTTTAAGGAATTTTTTCCAAAGTTCATTTCATTTTCTATGCTACCACATTTTTCATACATGTCTACCAAAGCATTTTATAAAATAGTTCACTACCTTTTTCTTATGGCTAAAAACCTAAAGCATGTGATTTTAAAAAAGCTATGGATTCTTGGGAAAAATATATCAAAGCATAATAGTAAGAAACAAGCTATGGTCTCATGGTTTTTAGACACATTTTTTGGAAATTTTGCTGTTTGAAATGGGGAAAAATATTTGTGGTTAGTTTTGTGCAATTTTTAATTATAGGATTCTCACAATTAGTTAAAAATGTAGTTTTCATAAAGGAATGGAAAAGATTCATAGAGCCTTTAAATTATACCCATACTATGCAATGACATTGAATCATTTAGCAAGCCATTTTTTCTTCATAGGGAAGAATTTTTCTTGTGGAATAGTTGATTGAGACAAATATTGTTTCAAATAACCACCCTCTCATGAAATCTCATTCATATTATAATCTTGCACAATCTTATCATAATAAAGGTGATTATGACACAACTGGCCACTACTACATGGCATTAGTCAAGGAAAGCTTGAGGCCACAAGATTTTGTAGATAGGTTCAATTGAAGTTGGGAGATCTTAAGAGTTCTCTCTCAAATTTTGAAAAGGTTTTGGAGGTCCACCCTAAGAATTGTGAGAGCTTAAAAGATGTAGGCCATTTATATTCTCAGCAAGGGTAGGCAGAGAAGGCTTTGGAAATTATAAGAAAGGAAACTCACATAGATCCACATGATGCCCATGCATTTATCAAGATGGGTGAGTTATTAATATCGTCAGACCCCAATGTAGCCTTAGATTCTCTTAAGATGCCAAAGTATCTTCTAAATAAGAGAAAAAAAGAAGTATCCATTCAATTGTTAAACAACATTGGGGTTCTTCATTTTGAGTGTGATGAACTAGAGTTGACTCAAAAAAAATTTATGGAGGCATTAGGAAATGATGTTCTGCCTCTACATAAATATTTGTGGTAATTTTTGTACATTTTTTACTTGCATGATTCTCATAGTTAGTGAAACAAGTAGTGTTCATGAAGGAATGGAAAATATGCATAAAGTATTTGAATTAAACTTGTACTATGCAATGGCATTGAATCATTTAGAAAATCATTTTTTCTTCACTGCAGGGTAGCATTTTATTGTGGAATAGTTGACTAAGACAACTCTTGTTTCAACTGACCACCCTCTCATGAAATCTCATTCATATTATAATATTGCATGATCTTATCATAGTAAAGGTGATTATGACACTACTGGCCACTACTACATGGCATCATTCAAGGAAATACAAAGGCCATAGGATTTTGTTGATAGGTTCAATTGAAGCTGAGAGATCTTAAGAGTTATCTCTCAAAATTTGAAAAGGCTTTGGAGGTCCACCCTGAGAATTGTGAGAGCTTAAAATTTTTAGGCCATATATATGCTCAGCAAGGGTAGGAAGAGAAGTCTTTAGAAATTTTAAGAAAGGAAACTCGCATAGATCCACATAATGCCCATGCATTTATCAAGATGGGTGAGTTATTAATATTGTCAGACCCTAATGCAACCTTAGATTCTCTTAAGATGTTAAAGTCTGTTCCGAAGAAGAGTAGAGAAGAAGTGCCCATTTAATTTTTAAACAACATTGGGTTTCTTCATTTTTAGTGTGATGAACTAGAGTTGGCTCAACAAACTTTTATGGGGGCATCATGAAATGATGTTCTACCTCTACATAAATATTTGTGGTTTGTTTTGTGCGATTTTTACTTGTAGGATTCTCACAGTTAGTGAAAAAGGTAGTGTTCATGAAGGAATGAAAAAGATTTATAGATCCTTTGAATTATACCTATAGTATGCAATGGAATTGAATCATTTAGAAAACCATTTTTGTTCACTTTATGGCAGAATTTTCTTATGGAATAGTTGATTGAGACATCTCTTATTTCAACTAACCACCCTCATGAAACATCAGTCATATTATAATCTTGCATGATCTTATCATAGTAAAAGTGATTATGACACCATTGGCCACTACTACATGACATCATTCTAAGAAAGCAAGAGGCCATAGGATTTTGTGGATAGGTTCAATTGAAGCTAGGAGATCTTAAGAATTCTCTCTCAAATTTTGTAAAGGTTTTGGAGGTCCACCCTGAGAACTATGAGAGCTTAAAAGTTGTAGGCCATATATATGCTTAGTAAGGGAAAACAAAGATGGATTTACAAATTTCAAGAAAGGAAACTCGCATAGATCCACATAATGCCCATGCATTTATCAAGATGGGTGAGTTATCAATATCGTTAGACCCCAGTGCAACCTTAGATTCTCTTAAGATGCCTAAGTCTCTTTTGAAGAAGAGAAGAGAAGAAGTGCCCATTCAATTGTTAAAAAACATTAGGATTCTTCATTTTAAGCATGATGAACTAGAGTTGTCTCAAAAAAATTTTATGGAGGCATTAGGAAATGGCATTTGGGTTGAATTCATAAATAAAATCCCTAGTGTTAATTTTGCAGTTTTTCTCTATGCTCTTTAAGGATATGAAATTCTTCCATCCACTAGAAGAAGAAGGTGTTTCACTTGAGTTACCATGGGATAAAGTCACAACACTATTTAATATTTATTGGTTGTTTGAATAGATAAATGATATTGAAAAAGATAATCTTTTATACAGGCTAATATTTATCAAGCTTCCTAATTATGTGGATGCATATCTATGTCTTGTAGTCATGGGTCAGGCTCATAATGAGATCCAACTAAGCCTAGAATTGATTAGGGATGCACTAAAGCTGGATAAAAACTCATCAAATGATTTATCTATGCTTGGAAAAATAGAAATGAAAACATATGGTTGGCTTAAAGTAAAGAAACAATTAAAGCTGCACAAAGTGAATTAGATGCAAAGAATTATTATGTTGACATTTCACTTGGAAATTGGAATTATTTTGTAGCTTTTTCGTAATGAGAGGAGGGATCCAAAGGTGGAGGCACAACATCTTGAGAAGGCTAGAGAAATATATTATAAAGTGTTGGCACCAAGACCAAGAAATGTTTATGCTGCAAATGGGGCAACCATTGTGCTAGCTGAAAGGGGTCAATTTGATATTGTAAAGGAAGTTTTTACACAAGTACAAGAAGCTGCAATAGGAAACATCTTTATTCAGATGCTTGATGTGTGGGTAAATCTAACACATGTTTACTTTGCACAGGGAAAATTTGCACTTGCAGTGAAAATGTATCAAAATTGCTTGAGGAAATTCTAATTTGGCACTAACACCCAATTTTTATTATATTTAGCTCGAACACATTATGAAGCCGAATAGTGGAAAAATTGTAAAAAAAAACTTATTAAGACCAACAAATTGTAACTATTGTAAGTTTCCAATCAGAAAGCTATATATGTGTTTAATGTAATGAGGGTTTTGATTACCTCTAAATTTGTTGTAGAGGGCATACCCAAATTCAACTTCACTATAGAGGGCCTCGCCGACTTCAAATTCGTTGCAAAAAACTTTGAACTTCTTTCCCTTTCCCACCTTTTCAGAGGTTTCCAAGTCCTCTCCAAATCTTTTAGTTCCAGGCTAACCTACAACTAATGAATGAAACAAGGAATATTTCTATAATGAACATGAATGAACATGAAGACACATGCAATACCTTGATGCGTGCAATACATCGTGCCAATAATTGGCTGAAATGTGTTTTTAAAATTTTGTATAATTTGTATTTGGTGACTAACTATTTAGTCATTTTTATTTTGTGACTAACTAATTTTTACTCAATGACCAAATCAGTCATTTATTTACTCATTTATAATTGATTTGCAAAAAAAATAGAATTTAATCATTTTTAGTTGTTGTGACTAAAATTTGTAGTCACCTAGTCATTTATTCGCAAAATTCTACCATTGTCTAAAGCAAAAGTTTTGGGCTAAGGTAGTGGCTACAACATGTTACTTGGTAAATTGATCTCCCTCTTTGACACTCATGGAAAAAATGCCTATGGAAGCATGGTCTAGTAAGAATCCCTCTTTGAGACATATTCGAGTCTTTGGCTATGAGGCATATGCATATGTGCCTAGTGAGAAAAGATCTAAATTGGAGAACAACATTGTTAAATGCATCTTCATTGGCTATGGCATTGGTGTGAAAGGATACAAGCTTTGGAATCATGTTAAGTGAGAAAGTGTTGTACAGTAGAAGTGTAATCTTTAACGAATTGAAACCTTCTATAATGCATCCACAGTCAAAGATAAAAGAGAAGAAAAATGATGTAGTCAAAATTCCTCTAAGTCTAGAGAAAGAGGAACTACGAACACCAAGTGTACCTGATACTGTGTAATGCCCTGTCTTGTAACCTAAGGAATGATGCATAGGCAATGAAAGTGTAATAATTTTTTTTTTTAAAGTGTATTCATTTACTTAATTAAATGCAAACATTCCCTAAGTAATGCGATGACACACTATTTGAAAATTCCCATAGACGACAATATTATTTAACATTGCATATATTTATCTCACATTAACTTAGAAGCATACATTGAATAACATTTAAATTACATCATTAAAGATATAAAGTACAAATAAAAATCTTACATTGCATTTGAAATTACATTACAATACTCATTCTCCAAATGAGGTAGATCAAATAATAATTTACAATTGCATATGTATACCTTGATATTTCTATTGCTCTAAATGTGCAAAACAACTAAGAAACATGAGTAACAAAATACCAAGGACACCTCAAGATTAGCCAAAAGAGTGATACAATGAAAAGGAATGCAAATAAAATGAAACACAAACACTTTTACCTCCCTTGTTGTTGATACCTCTTTGATTGGCCCTTGCTTGGATTGGTTGTGTGCTCCTTAGATGATTGCTTGAATGTCTAAATGCAAGATTGGATGTGCAAATGATTAACAAAGATGGCTAGATGATGGCAAAGAATTGAGGATTCAAATGGACAGCATGTAGTTGCTCAAATCTAAAGTCTTGAGAAGGCAAATGGGCAGCATGTAGTTGCTCCAAATGAAAGATGTTGAAAATGCCCTTGAGGAGGGGGTATTTATAGGAGAATTTGAATTCTCTAGAGAATTCAACGGTCAAGATTGCTCCAACAAGGCCAAGATGAAGGGCTATGGTGGGTTGAGAACCCACAAGCCCTCACATCTTGACATGTGGAGGGTGAAGTGGACAAGAGGATATGAGGTGGAAATGAGTTGTCAAAAAAGGTACATGAGGTGGAAAAGGACATGCACCTTGGGGGATGAGAGGATTTCCACAAAAAAGGATTTCTTGTCCCCAAGTGGGAGTGAAAGGGACATTTGAGGAATTTTAGAATTCCTCAAAGATCTACATGGGAAAATGTTGATACCTCTTTGATTGGCCCTTGCTTGGATTGGTTGTGTGCTCCTTAGATGATTGCTTGAATGTCTAAATGCAAGATTGGATGTGCAAATGATTAACAAAGATGGCTAGATGATGGCAAAGAATTGAGGATTCAAATGGACAGCATGTAGTTGCTCAAATCTAAAGTCTTGAGAAGGCAAATGGGCAGCATGTAGTTGCTCCAAATGAAAGATGTTGAAAATGCCCTTGAGGAGGGGGTATTTATAGGAGAATTTGAATTCTCTAGAGAATTCAACGGTCAAGATTGCTCCAACAAGGCCAAGATGAAGGGCTATGGTGGGTTGAGAACCCACAAGCCCTCACATCTTGACATGTGGAGGGTGAAGTGGACAAGAGGATATGAGGTGGAAATGAGTTGTCAAAAAAGGTACATGAGGTGGAAAAGGACATGCACCTTGGGGGATGAGAGGATTTCCACAAAAAAGGATTTCTTGTCCCCAAGTGGGAGTGAAAGGGACATTTGAGGAATTTTAGAATTCCTCAAAAATCTACATGGGAAAATGAAAGGTGGTTGGGGATATAAATGTGAATTAAAAATTCACATTCCTAGGATGATCTAGAGGATAAAAGGTGGGCTCCAAAAAGGTGGGACTTGGTCACATGTGGAGATTGTGACAAGTCCAAGGTTGGTCACATGTGGAGATTGTGACAAGTCCAAGGTTCTGTGAAGCCTTGGAAGAATGGAATGTGAATTAAAAATTCACATATAAAAGGAGGGGAATCTAGGACAAATAAAAAGGAATTAAAAATTCCTTGGAGAATGATTAGGCTTGATTAATCAGTAATTAGAAGATAAATGAGGGATTAGAAGCCAACTTGCAAAAGTTGGAGGATGTGACACATCCTAATCAAGGATTAGGCATGTGCACATCCTTAATGAAGAGATTAGGAAATGGATTGGGATTAGATGAAAATGACATGTGAGGAATTAAATAAATGTAATATTTATTTAATTTATTTGATGAAAAGAGGATTAAGGAGGGTAAGGTATTTAATTATTAATTAAATAATAGTAATATTACTTAATTAACTCGGATAAGAGGGTGTTTAGATGAAAAGTGATAAATTTGGATAAATTAAGTGTCCAAATTTGGATGTCTACAGCATATAACAAATGTCCACCTCATTAACAATTGAGGAGTGTTACACAAATACAGTTTTTCCATTGTTAAAAATAAGGAAGTACAAATAAATCCACATGCAAGCTCTCCATCCAAGAAGCACTCGTTGCCACGATCAGGAACTGGGGACCCAACGGAGTAAAGTGCATGTTCCACCCAACCATGTGGTACCCGTAGGTCCACCCCCCATGCTAGGAGATAGTAATAAGGTTCCCTAGACATAACCTACAAACCCTAGACACAAGTAAAACCAAAGACAAATCACACAAGTACAAACTTAACTAATTGGTTACATTGCTTCCAGAAATGGGATAATTATATTTGCTATGTTCACAAGGATACTGTTATTTTAAGTGGAGTGTCATCGCAATGTTGCAAAGGTTACCCTGGTATTTCTTCCTAGGTTCCGGCCCCCAACTAGGGTTACCCTGGCAACCTCTTACGAAACTGGGCCCCATATACAAACTATTGCGGAATCGAATATCTTTTAAAATAACAAGATATTGATTTGTCATTCCAGGCCTTCTCAACTTATACACAAGAATGAACTAGCTCTTGAGTCTATAAGCGAGGCTTATTAATCTAGTTAAAGATTTTAAACTATCTAATGTGTTGTTTAGTTTCCACTGATTAGCTTACCCTACATGAGTTACCCAGGAACCACTTTGTGTGCTGGCCCTCACATAGAGCCACTCCCCTAAAAATAACATAAGGAATCTAAGTTCTCTATCTAAGGTAAATAAGGTGCACATATAACCAAAATCTATTAACCAAAATATCACAATGGACAACAACTCTTGTTTATAGAATCACATGTCAAATCTATGCATACTATCATGTGCACAACTTTAGTTATCTCAAAGGTGGTATAAAAACAAATAACGACCCCCACCTTAAAATAAACTTTTCTAGAAGACTTGTTCTTCTAATACATTCCCAATTTTCCCAATAAAAAGGAAACACAATTTAAAGCAAATCAAAACAATAGGAATCTAACATTAGAATTTACTAAATCCATCACATCCATTTCTTAAAGCACAAAAAAAAAAAGAATCAAATAATATGATTATAGTTCTTCTCTCAAATAATAAAAATAATTGTTTT
>VDFB02270651.1:596368742-596408183 GCA_007258455.2 Sequoia sempervirens | reverse complement strand
AAATGTTGAATATAAAGGTAGCAATATTTTTGAAGGAATATTATTCAAAACAAAAATAATCATGGATTATGTGGTTACATAAGGGAGAATGTCTCTACAATACTACTCAGAATTTGTACCTTGGTATGTTACCATTCATGGAATTTTGTGTATACAAGGCACTAACATGTATTGTTTAATTAATTATAGATAATAAAGCACTATTAATATGGTTACTATATGTAATCATCCATGTAAGGGAGAATAATTCAAGGAATAGAGCCATCATAAATTATCTAGTTGTTTGAAGGAGCCTACCTATAGGATCTATACCATTTGGGAAGAATCAAGAAAGTTTGAAATATTTGAATTGTCACACCATGTCTTGTTGTTACTAAGTTACTTTACCTTGATGGATAAATAGGATGATAAATGCAATCATGATTTAGATATGTTTGATAAAAAAATGGAATACTGGAATATGTATTAAGTTATTATTGCTTTGAAGGAGTAATTATGTTTATATTGATGAAGTATAGTGAAAGAATACGCATTGGAATATGAATATTCTAATGTTTTATGGTGAAAGTGGATTTCATGTGAACATCTAACTACCATTGCAAATATTCCAAGCTGGATGTAGGTATAGGTTCACACATCTAGAAGGGAGGGGAATTATCACTCAGGAGAAGATTTTGGTTAGGTAACCACTAAATGAAACCTTATTGATCTTACACACACACTCATGACCTAGAATTGGTTTATAAGAGTTGAGTCAGATGGGATTTAGTAAGTGAACCCTTCGTCTTAGTCTTGGCTTATTGGAATTGGTTGGTTTGGAGGAGTCAGGTTAGTTGGAACCAAGTAAGTAACCTTTGTGGATAGGTTGAAATGCTTGTGCAAATGTCTTTGATTCTTTGATTTTTTGATCAAGTTGTAGTGATTGAATCTTTGAGTCTTTTGGATTTATGAATAGTTGTCTTTACATCAATTTATAAGTATGTTAAATGTATACATGTATATGGGTATATATATTGATCCCTACATGAGAGCATAATCATGTGCATATGTATGTAAGTAGAAATACTTACGAGTAAACATACATGAGGAGTCAATTTTACATATATGTGTATATAGATATACACTTAATGAATGTGTTGTCGATGGGGATATGAATGTATTTATGTTGATATAAAATAGTAACATCAAATGTGTATGAATGAATGTATATGCATATATACATATATACACACATGTGTGATGTGATGGAGTATCCATACAAACACAACTATATAGGTATATATGCATATATGTGTATATAGATATGTATATATGCACACATATTGCTTATGGAAATGATAATGTGGATACATGCATTCAATATGTCGAATGATATATATTTATTAATGTATGAGTTAATATATATATATATTGGATATACTATATATATTTTATATATAAATATTGTATATATTATATAGTGCACTGTTTAAACTATGTTGATGCTATATAATGTAGTACATAGTGCTGAAATGTGAATCACTGATATATAATTAATGGATGATTCTTAGAATATATGCCATGGTTGATAATATGAGAATGTAGCACTACATGTAATAGTGCAATACTAAATATTAAACCAACATTTGTTATAAGGGATTGAAGCCTATATGTTTGACCAAAGTCTATCACATTAGGGAGATGTAGCTGCTTAAAATAGGAAACTAGTGATAGAAAAGTCCACATAGATTTAAAGAAATGAATAGTTCTCAATAGGCCACATATGAAGTCCAAATTAGAAGAACATGGTTTAAATAGCTAGTGTATAAAATAAGAGGCTAAGTCAGTGCTTAAGGGAAGAGTAATGAATGCAACACATTATAGTATGCAACATACTAATCCAACATGTAAACAACATTATAAATAAAGGAGTCTGACGAACCATTGTAATGTGTTAGTTTCCATGCCTTGACCAAGTCGACTAAGTAATGTGTAGCCAAATAATGATGGACTATTTCCTCTGTTTTAACTATAGGATTGAGAATAGGAAATGTGTGGATTACTTGGTGCCATATTATGAATTATGTGATTCCTTTAGAATTCTTTCAAGCTTGGAAGTCGATTTACTGTATGAAACATGTGCATTAGGAAATCTAGTCACATTGCTGTGTCAATCATATAGTTGATTTATTATATAGTTTTGGTGAGTAATATGAGAGGAATCCACCACCTTTTCATTGGTAACCTGAGTCGATTGTTTATGGCTAAGAAGTGGCATATAATGATCCTTGTTTATAGCCTTTAGAAGCTAGTTTTTGGGTATAAATATGAGGCATTCTCACCTCATTTGGATACAATTCAACTTTCCATCATTACGTTGCTCCATTCTATTGTATTTTCATAGAGAGATTCTTATTTTTCTAAGTTATTGTGAGGAAGCTTTAGTGAAAGATATTGAGAGGGGTTTGTTGCTAAGTTAATTCTAAGAAGAGGCCAAGCTTGAGATCTAGAGAGTATATTGGAATAAGCAATTAGCAAGCATGGAATTATATCCTCTTTATGTTTTATCTTTAATCAAAAAGATTGTTTGCATTGTGTGTTTATTTTGGAATTGAATTAGTTTCTTGAAATAGAGTACTGATCTATTGCTTGTTTGGAAAGGAAAAGAATCATCAATGATATGATTTCCTTATGAGTGTTTTACATACTCCATAGTAAGGAGTGATTGTTCATCAATAGTATTATATACTAGATTTGGTGAAAGTGTGAATAACTTAAGGGAGTGATTGAATAATCTTATATACCCTATATGGAAACTCAAATTATATTTCTATGTACATAGATAGTCTACACTACATGTATAATGTGAAAAGTATCAATGTCATGAAGTGATTTGAAACAGTTAGCGTATAATGCTTGAAAACCTTCAGAATGATAAGGCTTAAAAATACATCAATAGTGATAGTATGAAAGATATGATAGGATGAGATGTCATATTGCTAATATATACTTGTATGATCGCTTGATCATTACTTTACTACTAAACAAAACCATAGGTTGAAAGTAACCTATCTGGGTCGATAAGTATATTTGATTAATGAATGAATCCCTAGGTTAAGAATTACCTACTAGGTTGGAATATGTACTTGATGACCTATTGAAACCAATTTAAGTTGAGAATAACCTACTTGGATGGGTTATGTAGTTGAGATTTATTTAAAGCACATAGGTTTAGGTTAACCTACATAAAATGACTGATTATTGATTATAGATTATATCAAGGATTAAGGTGTACCAAGGTTGAGACTAGCCTATGGGGTTAATTAGATCACTTGAGTTTATGAATTACCACTTGATTGGAGCCATAGGTGGGATTACCTTTTGAGTTTGAGTCATTACTAGTTGGTGGCTATACACTCTTGATGTGAAAGTCATATTTTTGACAAGATCCTAATCATTGAATAACCCCTATTACTAAAGAGGTTATGATCTCAAAAATAATCATTTACTGATATGATTAATCTTTGATTGAGTTCAATTATTAATGAGATTATACCCTTGGTGAGAATTACTTATTGTTATGATACATTCCTGAATAGAGTTAGTTATTTATGAATATTTATTCTATACTAAGATGAAGCTTATGTACATATGCTTAGATTATAAGGTCATTTTTGGAACTAGGAAGTCCATTAAAGGGAATACCTTGTTAAGTTATTTATGCAAAGTTAATGGATAGAATAGAAAAGCTTGTATGTTATACCTAGGATTTAGAATATCCATTGAAGGGGGGGTAACCTATGCTTATGATTTATTGGTAGAGATACCATTGTGTTTTTAAAAAAAAGGAATAAGTTATTGTAGAAATGGAAAATATATTGATTGATCGTATACACCTAATCTTGATTTTACTAACACCAGTTCATCCTAGATCATCTCCTTTGCTAATAATTTAATTAAATAATCTCTATTTAATTAAATTCATCACATTTCATCTCTTAATTAAATAAATTAAATTTATCTAATTAATTCATCATCTCCTATTAATTAAATAAATCACTTTGTTTAATTAATCCTATAGTGACTCTTTTAATTAAATAATTTAGTTATTTAATTAAGCTCTAAAGTCACCTCCCTCAAATTAAATAAATTTATCTTTATTTGATTTAATATAGCATCATCCTCTTTAATTAAATAAATCAAATTTTATTTAATTGAGTCTAAATCATTATTCCTCTCACTTTGATTTATTTAAATCCAAAAATCTAAATCAAATTGTCAAATGAGCTAATCTCCTTTTAAATTAATCAAATCCTGATTAATCCTAATCTTAATCCATTAAATCCTCTAGCTTTTGCAACTTTCTAATGAAAATCAATTGAATTAGTTTATAACTTTTCCTTTTTCATCCAAAAAGGAATCAAAGAAGGAATATTTCTCAAATTTGAAAATATCCCCCCAAAAGGACTTGTCCATCCAACAAGACATTAAGGGCCTCTTACATGTCCTTTTCTTGAGCCAAGTGGCATTTAATTCATTTCTTCTCTCCCTCCAACTTGTCATTTCTCCAAATTTGAATTTCCACCTAATTGCATTAATGTGCACATTCATCAAAATGTGCTCCACCTTTGTCCACTCACATGTTGGCAAGTGGCATTATGCTATTGGTTGGTGTTTGATTCCACATTCATCCATTTTTCCCATTCTTCCATATTTGTCTTCTATAAGTAGATGGCTTTCTTATTGATTTTGGATCCACAAGTTCATTCATAATCTTAGGAATTTTCATCCACAACTTGAGCAAGGTTATAATTTTCATGTTTTGAGCAATCTTCATCCATTTTCATCTATTTTTATCATTTCATAGCTAGGTTATGGAGAAATTTCACCAAGGAGTATCAAATCTACACCGTTGATCATCAAGCTTGCAAGGAATTGTGAAAGGGCCATTTTCCACATCAAAATGGCACCAATTCCCCCATGGGATTGAGAGTTTGGACATTAAAATAGTATTTAATAGCTTTTTTACTTGTATTCTTCACTTATTTCTTGTTTTCATATTTCAAATGAATCTTATGGGGAATGTTGTTTCTAACTTGCATATAGGACCAATAATGTGTTTGTTCTTTGTGTTTGTGCAAGTATAGGATCACCATTCACATTTTGGCGCTAGAAAGAGGGAAGATTGGAGGAAATTAACATGTTTTTCTTCAAAATTCTATTGCTTTTTGAAACTTTTTGCGTCTAAAGGAAAGTGCATTGCTATCAGAGGAACTGTGCCACTATTAGTCCAGCGGTGTTTTATAGTGATGCTAAAAAACTCTAAATCATAATGTTGGGTTCGTCCCACCAATATATTTGAATTCCAAACTGTGACGCTCTACCATTTTCCTATCACCAGTCAAGTCAAACTCCAAAGTGTATCACTGCTTGAAACAACGACGCATATGTGGTCACTAGTTTCTCCATATTTTGATGCTATCAGTCCCAACATCACCATACAATGATGCTAACTCCATCAAACTATGACACATATATGGATTTCACCGCCGGGGTGGGGTAAAAGTCAAATTTTCAATCATTTTTAACATGTGATTTTAGCTTTGGTTTCCTTTGACTTCTAATTGGTTTTTGACTCCATTTTCTATAGTTTTTAACCAATTTTTGTAGGTTGGAGTGATCAAAAGTGAAGGGAGGAAACAAAAAAAAAAACTTCTCTATGGCATCTTCAATCTATTGTATCAAGTGTTTTTGAACACTTTGGGAGCAATTATAATCCCACTTTAAGGCTTTGTTCTCTTCAAAGTTTTTAGGACTTAATAGATTTCATTTCGGCTTAAAAAGAAGAAAAACAAAGGGGTTAAAAAGAATCTTAGGAACTTATTTTTGGAGTTATGGATAGACACTGAGAGGGGGGGGGTGAATCAGTGTCAAAAAAAATTCAACTTCGATCAAGATTTTAATTCTGATTTCCTTTTCTTTCAACAATAGAGTAGAGTAATCTCTTTTGAAAGCACAAAGATATGATAACATTAACCTAGTCTATTAGACAACTTATGAAAATATGATTTGAGTGAGATATCTTGCATTTGCCAAAATAGTTATGTCTGACATTGATTAACAATCAAGGCATGATGACAGTGCAAGTGCAACTCATGAGACTGTGCAAATGATGATCAACATTATTGACTCACTTCTTAAACAATTGATTTGAATGCAGCTTTAAAGACAAGAAAGGTATTTAGACAACAACCACCTTTAGCACATTATAACTATTCTTGAGCAATGAATCAAATGAGAACTTTTAAGCTTCCTTCTGAATTAGACTATTCAACAATGACTTGTGCAAGATATTTGAACTAAATATTTGCAGATATGAAGGAACTATCATTCAAAAAAGTTTAGACTGATAAAAATTATCACAATCAAGAAACATTATGACATCAAAACAAAGAGACCAAGAGAAAAAAATTGTCGAGTGGAAAACCCTCCTGGGGTAGAAAAACCACTCCTAAATTGCCTTACTGGTTTAATTTTCAAAAACCACTATTAACAATGCCTTATAGGCTAATTTTTGAGCACCAACTCAAGGAGCACCAACCCCTCATTTTGAAACACCAATTTCAAGGAGCACCAACCCCTCGTTTAGAGATATCTATCTCAAGGAGCACCAACCCCTCAAATTATTTTCAAAACAATAGTAATATCAGAGGATCTCTTTGTTTTCTAGTAAGCTCAAGAAACTCAACACTCTTATCTCCCTAATACCCTAAGAATCCAACTCTTGTATTATAGATTTTTCCAATACATCTCTTGATATGGCCAAAATAACTATCTCTCAGAATTACTAGCCAGCAGCACCACTATTTTCAACACTGGTTTTTATATACATTTCAAGTATGTTAATCATGAAGAAATCTGCAAAAATCATTTTTCACAAGATTCTGAAACACTCTTGCTAATTTTAGAATATGAAGCTGAATAATGATGATTTGTAGATGATAGTAAAAATCAGAGTAATGCTTATCTAGAGAGCTTTAATTTCTGTGCTGAATCGGGAGATTTCAAATTGTAACTGAAAGATTTTCATCAAAGCCATGACAACCCACTAATAGAAAATCATATCCTCTAAATTCTTAGAGAATATTTTTCCAGAGATTTGATGCCAACCAAAGAGGTTGGCATGTAACTATACTTAGAAAAATCCATTCCGGCCACAGTGTATGAGTCTTCGTTAATCATTTGTTGAGACAATAGTCGCCACGTGTTCTTTGTGATTTTCTATGACCTTATGCAAGCTGCATTTCCTTTTCCTTATTTTCTTTTGCCATGACCTAGTGAAGTCAGAAAGACCTCTCGTAGACCACATTAAGTTTCACTGAAAGCCCTTTTATTTCATTCACTATTGCTATAGCCTTTTGATATCGGAGAGACATCTTGAAGACAAGTCATTGTTTTTCTGAGAGCCCCCATGATCAAACTTGTCGCCATGACAATTCAATACCTATGCCGAAGGAAACTTTGTCACTATCAGACATCCCTCTATTTGTTGCTATGACATTCTGCTGTCGGGGAGAAACCATATCAAAGATCTTTATGTTTCCCCGAGATCACATTTCTGTTATATTTGTTTCAGTCGCTGAGACACAAGAGTATTTCTCACTGAGATGTGCCCAATATTCGCCTTCGCTAAGACAATATATAGTTGAGAAGACTCTATATAGATTGCCTCACGTTTCACCAAAAGTCCACATGATACATTTTGGTCACCGTGACATAAGGTTTTTCTTGCCAATGAGTCCATCTATCCCAAGCGGGTCGCTATAACATACAAACATCAGGGAGACCTCCCATAGATTATATTGTGTCATACTGAAACAACCCGAACGCACCTTAGATCACCAAGAGAATTCAATTCTCATACTGATAGAGACCCTTTTGTTTTCCATCGGTGAGATCGAAGGTCACTCACCAAGACCTCACCCTAATATCGCATAGTCTAGCTGAAGTAACCCTTTGCACAAGTCGGTGAGACACTACGGAGTCGTTATAACATTTCATCAAAGTAGTAACCTTATGCTAATAAGAAATTCAGTGCATCGGTCAGTGACAAAAAAAAATCTCCGGTGAGACTATATACCAAATACATTATGTTTGGCCAAAGCGAAACCCCGGATGTGATGTCGGTGAGACAAAACCACTTTGCTGAGACCTATTCTGATACTGCCCAGCTCTACCGATGAGCCTCCATATGCACTAGTCGGGGAGACATTTCAAGTTTGATGAGACACTACCTCGATAACAAAACTCCTGCCAATAAGTTCATCCTCAGTCATCGAAACCACATGAATGTCTCACCGATAGACGTCCACATGCATATGGTCAGTGAGACATAACAATTTTGCTATGACCCTTCACCGAAGCCTTAAACTCATGCCGATATAAAATTTTTCTACGGTGATTGGTGTGACATAACAATTTCGCTATGACCACATACCGACAGTGTAACACTTGCCGAAAGCTGCCTGAATGAAAAAAAAACAATCAACATGACATCAGAAATTTCTTGCCGATAGGCAACACATACATTTATCAAAAAAATGGATTGGGGAGACCCTAGCATTTTCACACCGAAATTTTCTTTTTCTATCACTGAAACAATGTACAAATAAGATAACCAGAGATTGCACGAAGCTCAAACAGATTAGTACCAAAGAAATTAAGATTCTGAATGTAAGCTATCCACTAAATGCCAAGACAAGTAAACCATATAGACAAAACTGTACCAAGATAAAGCATGAGAGACCAATCTAAAATTTTCAACAAGTAGAATCAATTGAAAGGGATTTTTCCATCAAGGACAAACCACATGATCACAACTAAGATCCAACACTTACTACATTTTTTTTTTGGACTTAACAATTGAACAAGCAAATCTCACACTTCAAAGTTGGTGCTTAAAAAGAACTCATTTTCTGCTTTGAAGTTGAAATGAACATGTGCCTTATATTTTTTGTAATCTCTTATCCAAAGTAATATCATTTAAAAGGCATATGCACTTCTCTCGTGCCTCACAATGATCTTGAGAATCAAAAGTCTTTTTGGTGACATTACGTTGCACAAAATATTGCGTCCACATTTCATTTGGGTTCTTAAAATTGAACAAATATTGCTAGTGTGAGTTAGGTATATCGTGTGTGTTCTCTATTTGTTCACACAAACAAAGATTCATCGAACTAAAAATGTGCTTGCTCGCTTTTGTTTACCCTTATAGGGTCTGCATGGTGGGAAAAACTAATCACCACAAGGAATGACCCAACTGAGAACATGTTAAAGCCAAGAAACTTCCACCCAGTATATAAGTGTGAGTACTTGAGGAAAGTTCAAGTATCGCAAGGATTGTTTTGACAAGAAGAGAAAAAATGGTTTCTTTTCATATGGATGATCCCCCATGAATGGAATGCCTATACTAGAACCTTTTGTTTAGAAGCCCAAATCCTTATCTATTTGTTGGTGCAAGAATGGCCATTCTGAAGCCACCCCATATTCTTTTGGTTCTTTAGTAGAGATGAGAAGTATGCCATGGGAGTTTCATGGGTACTAAAGCTTGACTAACCCATAGAAGTGAGTGTCATGGAGGGGAGCTAGTGTGGTCAAGCTTTTAAATATCCACCAAGAATAAGTGCAGCTAGATTTATCCAAGTGGAGAATCAACAGCTATTGTCTCTTGACTAGCCATAGGGTTGTGCTTTTTTGGAATCAAAAAAAAATTCTTGGATCTAAAACATTGGAAAACAAACATTCAACACAATCATCAAATTTCAAACCCTTTAGAGGAAGCAAATACCTTTGACAAAATTAAAGTGTTATTGCTTGCCCTAGGGATTCTATCCTTAGAGGCTTCTAAGCATTTGAATTTACATCAAAATTTGTTGTCGCTAAAGTCAACAATAGGAAATTTTTTCCTTAAATTTCTTGATTTCCACATAATGGACTTTGTGGGATGAAAATAATTTGGGACATTAGACATCTAGTTTGAAAACCTAATCAAGAAAGTGTTTGTGGTAAAAAGAACTCATTAAGAAAAGATAAGAAAAAATTGGACCCCACACATGTGCTCTTCCAAATGATTTTCTGAAAGATAAAAATTTGAAAGCCAAGGTCCAAAGGTCTTAGTCAAAAAGCTCACAAGAAATGTTTGTCCATGCTTTACAAATTTAGAGAAAGATTGACCTTCAAATTTTACAAACATGCATCAAGGAACAATCCAAATTTGTATTCATTTTACTATTTTCAAAATCCAAGTCTCTTTCAAAGGTTTGAGTATCTCACATAGGAAGTAATAACATGTTCTTCAACACCTTGGTCTAGTAAAAAAAAAAGTCTCTCTAAGTCTCTTAGGATCAAAATCTAAACACCTTCATCCATCCTTCAACACCAAAATCAAAATCCATCTCACAAACAACTCTTGGAAATATTGAAAAAATCCTTCATGCTAAACTTTGGGAAAATCCTCTTGAAATCAAAAAATCGAAACAAATCCAAATCATCTTGTTTGACTAGGTGTGTACAGATGAATCCTTCTTTGCACACTTAGTCAAATTATCATCTTGTGGAAAATTTTACTCTAGGAAAACATCCAACCTCTTAGAGTTTATGAGTTCATTATGCAAACCAAATCCAATAAAAATAAAAATAAAATAAAATCAATCCAAAATCAAGGTCCAAAATCAAATCAAACATCAATCCAAAAGTCTTAAAGTTTAGCATCCTCCTCAAGATTCCCTAAGAGTTCCAATCATTCACCAATAATCATATTTCATTATGTCATCACCATCCTTTTGATCTTTAATATCTTAGACTTTCTTTTTTTGTACCTAAGGTTTAGATCAATCCAAGGAGTTAGAGGTTCATCTCTTACATTCTTGAACATTGATCCCTATTTTATGGTTCAAACTAGATATCAACACAAGAAGAACATAGAAATGAACAAAGAAACATCAACTTCAAGTGACTTGAGTCAAACCACTCCCGAAATCAATCCCATTCGATCTAGCAATCCCACGCTCAATCTTCCTCCACTCCCACAAGATTCTCAAGAGTAAGTTCAACTAGAAGACATCACCAAAAATGTCTTAGGGATGACACAAGATGAAATTATTGAAATGGTCCAAAATCCTTAAACTCGCAAAATTGTCAATACCATGATGAAGCTCAATCCCTCACAATACATGCTAGAATTAGCAAAAGAAGGGGCTAAACTCCCTTCTGACTATGATGTGAGCATTCTTGTGGAGAAAAATCTTGGGATTATGCCTCCAATATCATCCACACCTCCATTTCAAGGCATCACTCAAACCATCCCCCAAGTCACATCATCCATTGCTCCAACTCCACCAATTGTCAACAAGGGAAGCTCATTGCTTCATGCACTTCAAACACATCATGTTGTTAACAACCAATATTTGGATGCAAACACCATCTTGGGTCAATCCATTCCTCAAAATATGCTACACCCATATGTTCCACTCACCTTTCATGACCCCAATGAACCATCCTCTTTTCATGCAACATTGACATATCCTCTCAACACACAAACCTCTCTCCCTATGACTTCGCAAGGAGAAGGTGAGCTATTTGGAAAAGGGGGAATCTTTGACCCCTTATCATCATCATTTCCTCAAGTGAGAACACCACCCATCTTCCCACCATTTCCACCTCTACCATTAACATCCACACCACTTCTCAATTTAGGGAAACCCCTTTTACCAATCATCAATTAAAAAAATCAAAGCAACCCCCAATCATAAATCAAAACATCATACCAAATCCTCTGATCTTTGTATCAATATCACAAAAATAGGTGGAAACCATCCAAGCAACACAAGAAATCATTGCACCATCCATAAACATGGTCTCTCAAGGAACAAGCATATCAATTGCACCATCCACTACACAAATCCCTATCATCAATACAATGACACCCCTCATCACAACCATAAACATCATTTTGAATCTGCCACCACCATCTCCACCAAAACTAAACATGGTGCCCAACCAATATAGCATCATTTTGCAAGTAGCTCAACAAGCCTATCAAAAATAACTTCAACAGTTCCAAGCTCAACAAGCACAAAACATGCAAGTTGCACAACAAGTGGCTCAACAAGCGCAGGTTGCTCAAGCACCTCAAGCTACACAACAAGCTACCCAAGCTCATGCTTTTTTGAAACAACAACAAGCTACCCAAGCTGCCCAAGCTATGCAAGTAACCCAAACAGCTAGCTACACAAGCTGCATAGGTTGCGCAGGCTACACAAGCAGCCCAACAAGAACAGGCTCAAGCTCAAGCCCACTATCAAGCTCAACAAGCACAAACGCAAGCTCAGTACTAGGAACAATTGTAAGCATCCCAACAACAAGCATATCAGCAATCCCTACAATACCAAGCACAACAAGAAGCGGCGCAATTACTAGCCCAACAACAAGCGTTGTTGGCACAACAACACCAACACCAACAACAAGACCAACAACAAGCATTGTTGGAACAACAACAATTGCAAGCCTATCAACAAACCTTGATCACATAACAGAGCTTGCAACAAACTCCCACCAACACTCCACCTATCACTCAAACAAAATTTGCCACTTCGAAACATATTCACTCCACCTCCCAATCCACAAAATGACATGACAAAAATAAAATTTTACTCATAGAAAGTGCTCAATCTCCAATTAGGGAAAACAACAAAGACACTAAGCAATCTATGCCCCTATCCATTTGATAGGAGCCTTACAATGGTACTATTATCAATCAAATATGCACCCTATGTTAAATTTGTAGAAATTTAACTATTTTTTGACACATGGAAACCTTCTTCAGATGTGGGTGATCTGAATGAAGAAGGAATCTCCAGAGTGAGTTGGTTCTTTGAAGGATATATTCTATTATAAATGATCTTCTGAGGGAAAGAGTTAGAAAGATAATTGAAATGAAAACTATGACCTAAAGTGATTTTCAAAACTTAGTGATGACTTTGGTTTTTTCCAAAAACATCTCTCAGAAAACAATAGTACTTCACAATCCCTCATGAACATTCAACACATAATTTATTTGCATGTAGATTCAAGATTAAACACAACATACAACCTGTATTTTATAAACTTTCTACATCAAGAACTGCAATTTTAGGACATAACAAGGATTCTGTAAACAAAAATCACAATATAACATCAAACTATAACTGAAAATGACACAAAAATTGAGAAATAGGAATGTTGCTTTATTCAACTGAGGGAGTATCAAAAGTTTGACTACAAATTTTTTCTTACAAAACTCTTTGTCTTAGCATGAGAGGAAGAAAAAATGAATATGAACTTAGAGAAACTGTAATTTTTTCTTCCAAATATAAAAGCTCCAAAACCCTAATCTAAGCTCAGGAAGAAAGCTTAGAAAAAAAGTACCTAAAACTACCCCATAATGTGTAACAAAAGTGGAAAACTCACACTTTTTGCATGTCCATCCTAAAAAGCACCTAAAAATAGGTCTATTTTGCTTTAAAAGTAAAAAGAAAAGCTTATCCTTATCCCATGATTCTCAAATTCACCCAAGAGGAAAAACAATCACCCATATGCTAAAAATAGCAAAACAAATAAAAAAATTTATAGGATATTATTTTATCTTCTGCTTTACAAGATTTGCAGCTTTTTGATCTTCTCAATTTGACCTATTTGTGCAATTAATATTTTGGAAATTTTGCAAAAATACAAACTTCAGTGTCCATTACAATTTTATTTTTCTTATAAAAAATCATAAAAAATATAATGAAATCTTTATTACTAAATATTGATTGATTTATATAAAATCAATGAAAACAAAAACCTAAGACATATCCATAAGGTTTTATTAAGGGATAAGCATTGAATAAATCAAAACCCTCTAAGGCTTTTAAGACTTTGAAACACATTCAAATGCCTAACCCTAAAACACTTAGAAAAATTAATGTCAAATGGAGTTTGCAAGGGCTCGACCTAAACAATGCATTCAGCCACATGATACTTGACTTAGGGAATTAATATTCAATTTTTTGGCAAAAATCCTAAGCTTGAATTAGGTGAAAAGAAAGAAAACCCTAATGACCAAAAAGCCAAAATCTCTAAGATTTGACATTCATTTCATTTGTGTTTTGGAGAGAATGCTCTACAAGAAAGAAATTGCTGCCATTGGAAGATTAGGGTTTGATGATCTGAGCCTCCATTCAAATCTTGTTTCTTCGAATCTTTACTACACTCGACCCCTCCTTCTCATGGTAAGATTTACTACATTTTGTTTGTTTCTTGGCTCCTTTTGATGAGAATTAAGGCCTTAAAGGCCACAACCATAACCATATTTCTTGATGTTCTTTGGTATTCTGTATTTTTTTTCCTTATTCTTCCACTTCGGCTTCCATGGGAGACATTGCTTGAGACATTTGTGGAAGCCCTAATAGAGCTTGGTCGAGGGATTTCCTACTCTTCCATAGACGCATAATGGTAAGCTTTATTTCTATCTTTATTTTTCACTCAATCAAAGCTTATAAAAGCTTGTCTCTATAGAAAGATTATTTCCATTTGAAAATTTGCAGGCCATTGTACAGGCCGCGAGATTTGATATGTTCCTTGATGATTTTTTTATGAAGAAAAAACTGCCATCTACACATTGTTTATTCTAATTTTTTTAGATCTGATGGAAAACTCAAATGGGTTCCTTTGTGAGTTGATAAAAATTTTATGAACAAATGAACTCCTCCAGGTCGCGCCCATCACATGCTTGATCTAAGCATTCTAAAACATTTATGGGCTTGAACCATGATAGCATTTCCCATTGTATAATGTATGAACTCATAAAAGAAAACTCTTCTTAAAATTAAGAAAACCCAAATGGATTTTGAGAATTTGCATCATTTCCTTGGAATATTTTACTTCCAATTAAAAATCCATGTGGGTATTCTATAATTTTGAAGAAAACCATACATTTTATGTTCTTTGTCAAAACCCTAAAATGGGTTAACTGTAGCAAAGAGAAATCATTTGGCTTTTAGCCATTGTAGTGCTATTATTGATCATATTTGATGTATAGTCCCATCCATTTGATGCACTTCAACTCTCATGTTTAGAGTAACATTGATTCATGTAATAGAAATTTCTTCATGACTACAGTATTAATAAATACTGAAATATACCCACAATTAAACTTAATGTTTGGATTCTCAGTCAACAGTGTTATCTCTTGTTATTCAAATAGAAATAGCAGATTTTGAAACAAAAACAATTGAATGATGTTCTGCATGCTTCTTCATAGTTTATTGTTGTTTTAGACTAAATGAAACAACACCATTTCTGTAGGTTGTTTTGATGCTTGCTGCTACCTATTTAACACACGTGAATGCTTAAAAAAAAATGTAATCTCATCTCAATACTCTTATAGAATAAGAAAAATGAGAACTTGAAGCTCCTCTAGATGTTTCTATCATTTTCTTAATGCTCTGTTGATGAGGCATTATGTATGCCTATTCACTATCACCATTATGAGCATGAAACATATGTTGCATTAGGAGAGAATATCTTGAACAACATGAATATAAATGAACAAAACACTATATGGCAGCAAGGGTGCAATCAATTTGACAGTATTTAAAAGATGCATTTTAGTTGAATTGAGTTCATTAAGTTCATTGTCCACTTGTAATTCTCATTTCATTGTTCAAACTTGATTGTTATGAATGAAAAATGTCCTTGATTTCTTTGATAATTGAAATCTATTTTACTCCTCCATGAATGGCTTAGATGAGCATGATATTGTATTTCCTTACTAAGTTGGCTTTCATGTTTAAAGGGGTAGCATGTTGAGCTCCACCCTTGTGGGAGCCCATTTTACTCCACATGCTTTTTTCTTCATGAGATGATCAACTACATAACTTTTCCTATAATTACACAAGGAAACAAACAATGTTAGCATAAAAATAATGATGTGACATTTCATTTTCAGCTTTTATTTCCACACTTTTCCTTTTAGTTGATTCCATACATTTCGAGGAATGAATTATATTTATGTTGGTAGAGCATGTAGTATAACTCATATCCAAAGCTCTAATAGGACTTTCCCAATTTTTTGCGGGTACACTTGGGATTGAAAGCAGGATGAAGTAGGTTGCAAGCACATCAACTAAAGATCATAACACAGGAAATGATGGATATGTCTTATGCTATTTGCTTCTTATTTCTTTTCCACCTTTAGTTGTAGAATTTATTTTTCGCAATGAACAAAATCAGCTATTTCCATAGCTTGTGTGGATCCTTTAGTTTCTTCTTTCATTTCCATTTTGAAAGAAATGCATAAAATGCAAATTTGTACCATCATTTATTTTATGAAATACTGTAATATGCATAAGCATTATGAAATAATGAAAGAAATTGTTATTCTTTTTCATTTGTATATTCCTTTCTATACTTCATTTATTCTACAAAGCATTGATCAATAATTTTGAAACTCTGCTAATTGAAACAATTGCATAACTAGAATTCCATAAATCTAGTGCAAACAACACTTCAAAAACATACATAAATTAATTGTACTTCCACTTTAAGATAAATCCAACTAATCAGCTATGCCAATTGAGGCTTAGTGAAAATTGGTAACATTTTGGTAATTTATGCTAAATGCTTGCCTCCTAAGCATTAGATCATTTGCCTTTAACACTTCATTGGGTGCGAAGTCAAATCTCCCCCTTCATGAAACTCAGAAATTTGAATAGAAATACTCCAAATAACAACAAAACAAAAACAAACAATGCAGGAAGAAAACCAAGAGGCCCTGATGGCCAACCAAAACATGCACAATAGTGCTTAGGGAAAGAAAAACAAACTGAAATTAAATGTGCGTCAAGCAGTTGTTTGCAGCAACTATTCTACTATTTAAAAATATATTACTTATCTTAGAGGAAATGCTTGAGGTGGATCCCATTAATTGGGATAGAGAGCACCTCTCCAATCAACTTATAAAGTTATAAAGCGTTGTGTTACTTGCACTCCATGATCACATAAGGCCCATCCCAAATTGCATCAAACTTGGAATGTTGACCAAGTTTACTCTTATATTCATTCCACTTAAAAACTAAATCACTAATGATGAATTCTCATGGTCTTTCCCTTTTATCAAAAAATCTCTTCATCTGAGCTTGATGGATTTCAATCTACATTAATGATTTTTTTTTGTCTCTTCAAGCTCTATCAACTGTGCAAAACTCACTTCAAGAGGTTGTTCATTCAGCAATTCTAGCTCTTTAACAAAACTCAAAGTTGGTAATTCAATAGAAATAGGTAACCTAGCTTCTTTTACATAAGAAAGTACATAAGGAGAAAAACCAATGGCCCTTTTAGGAGTCACCCTATCAAACCAAAGGGCTAGCTTAAGCTTGCCATGCTCGTTGATTGTCCTCAACTATCTTCTTGATTATCCAGATTAGATTCTTATTTGTAGATTATGCCTGCCCATTGCCTTGCGAATAATAGTTAGAAGAAGTGTTCATAAAAATATTATTCCTAACTAACCAGCCAGAAATCCTCAAACCAATAAAGGCTAAACCATTGTCAAAGATTATTGAATCTAGGGTATCGAATCTCGACACTAAGTCTTGATAGAAATTAAGTACAAAAGTCTTGTTTGCTTCTTTCAAAGCAACAACTTCAGTCCACTTAGTGAAGTAATAAGTTGTAGTAATAATCCACTTATGACCCTCCCTCGAAGGTGGGTTGATTGGTCCAATAAATTCTAAATCCCATTTGGAAAATGGCTGCTCTACTTGAATTGGATGTAGGGGCAGAGCTGCAAGCCTTTGCTTTCCAGAAAATAGAGCACACTTTTCACATCTATGGACCCAGGCAATTGCATCCTTAAACAAATATAGCCAATAATAACTAGCCCACATGGTTTTTAGGGCTATTTTTCTTGCAACAAAGTGGCCTCCTGAAGGCCCATCATGAAATTCTCCTAACAGATTATCAACTTGATCATGTTCAATGCATCTTAATAAAATTCCCTAAAAATATTTCCTATAAGTAATGTCATGAATAATTGCAAAAGGAATGGCTTGTAATCTGAAATACCTTCTCTTTTCTCTATCCAAACATTCAGGGCACTCACAAGTCTACAAATAATGTATCATTTGTTGCACCCAGGTAGCAGTAGGAACTGAAACAACATCTGCATCATCATTGTTTAGTACTGTATCAACATTTTCAACTTCTTTGAAGTCACTGCCCACTACATTTTTTGCAATATGTTCACAAAAACCCTTGCCTCTGATAAGCTTAGTTATCTTAATATCAATATCAAACTCCATAACCTTGGTTATCCAACCAACATGCCTATCATTGATATCATGGTTAAGTAAGAAGTCCTTAACAGTTGAATAAGCAACTAATAAATGAATTTTATTATTTGATAACATATGCTTGAATTTTTTAAGTCTTCTCACAACAAAAAAAACATGCTTCTCAACAAAAGAATAATTCACCTCATAATCGTGTAACACTTAGCTGAGAAAATCTATAGGCTACTCCAAGCCTTCATCATTTTGTTGGCACAACATAGTTGAAATGGTGTCAACCCCTCCAAAAGCATAAAGAATGAAATCTCTAGCATAATTTGGATCAACAAGGGTAGGGGCAGCTGCAAGGGCTTTTTTTATCTACTAAAAGCCCCTCTTACCCTCTTTGGTCCAATTGAAAGGAATATTCTTCTTAAGCATATCAGTGAGAGGTTGCAGCAAAGCTACAATATTAAGTATGAACCTTTTCACAAAATTAATCCTTCCAAGAAATCTATGTAAGCCTTTCTTGTGAGCCGAAAATGGTAATTCAAGAATAGCAGAGACTTTCTCAGGGTCTATAGAAATACCTTGCCTCGAAACAATGTGCCCAAGGAGTTTACCTTCGTGTACAAAAAAGATATACTTCTTTAGATTGAGAGATACTCCAAATTCTTTGCATCTCTTCAAAATCTATTTTAAATGCTCCATATGTTCATTAGCATTTCTGGAAAAAATAGTAATGTCATCTAAATATACTAGAAAAAATTTATTCATGAGGCTATGGAAATCCATGTCCATTGCTTGTTGAAATGCTGCTCTAGCATTGGACAAGCTGAAAGGAACCTTTTTATAGGCCATGGTGCCCCATTTGGTTGTAAACGTTGTTTTGAACTGATCCTCTTGCTTTACCAGAATCTGGTTATAACCTAAATACCCATCCAACAAAGAAATTTTTTTAGAACCAGAAACTAATTGCAAAATATTCTCCATGGAAGGGAGTGGATAGTGATCCTTCAGTGATGCTTTATTTAAATCTCAAAAATCAACACACAGTCTGATTTCCCCACTTTTCTTCCTAATTAGAACTAAGTTAGACAACCAAGAGGTATGCTTAATAGGGAAAATAATGCCACTCTCAACTAACTTATTTAAGTCAGCCTTCATAAGCTGCTCTAATTTAGGATTAAGAGGTCTCTACTTCTACCTTATAGGCTTTGCATTAGGCTCTAAATCAATAGTATGTTGGGCTAATTCCATATCAAAACCTTTTAAATCTTTATACTCCCAAGAAAAAAACATCACTAAACTCCTGACATAACAAAATGAAAGCTTGATGTTCCTCCTTATCACATACCTTTCCCAACTTGAGCAATTTACCTTTGAAAATCTTGATTGCCTCATAGTGTTCTTTGACAGTCATGCTACACTATCTTTTCGTACCTGGTCATTTGATTTGAAAAAAATTCCAAGGTCACACCCCCTTTTGGCAACTTGTTTGTCTTTAACTGTACAATCTAATTATCATACTGTTGTTGCCACTTTTGTTGATTTCCATATGAAAACTCAGCTTCAACGATTAAAAAACTCATGATTTGCTCATCGCTATCAAAAACCTACCAACTTACATTATTTTTAGGTACAGAAGGTTTGACTAGAATTTTTACATATTGAAGTGCTTCTACCTTGTGAATCTCACTTGGAATATCAAATTGGGCTCCTATGGTAAAAAGCCTATCCGCATGTTTATTTTCATTTCTAGGAACTAAAATAATGTTAAAAGCATCAAAATCTTCCATTAAATCCCATACATGATGCTTATATTTCATAAGTGAATCATTCTTTGCAGCATTCAAATTTCTAACTTGATTCACTATTAACTCTAAATCACCATAAACTTGTAAACATTTGATACCTCTCTTTCGGGCCCATTCTAGGGCATGCACTAGTGCTTCATATTTAGCTGTATTATTTGTATAGCTGAATGCAAACCTGAAGGTTGAATAATACTTGTTTCCATCTGGTGAAATAAACATGGCTCCACCACCATCACCTACACTGCTCCTTGAGCCATCAAAATAAATCTTCCAAAGCTCATCTTCCTCTTTTGTAGGTTGTTCTTCCCCTTTAATCAGATTATGGATAACATTATCAAGTTCATGAATCATATAAAATCATAATCATATCTCATCTATGTGCTAGAAAGGATCAAGCTTGTGATCTCCGGCTTCCCATTCATCTAGATTCATATTTTCTATAGGGTTGTTGTGGTCTAAGGTCATGGTTTTCTCCTCTAGTACAGGGGTGGTGTAGAGGTTAGCATTTATAAGACTCAAAACATAAGGTTTTATATGGTCTTTAGCTAGAGGCCTAGAATTTATGGTTACTTCCGTACCATACCTTGTTCTAAAGAATAGATGAGACCAATCAGAGGACCAAAACCTGCCAGTTTGGCTATAAAATCTCTTGAGAGGCAAATGGAAAAGTGGGGTGGTAGATCAATAATATGTATATCCTGATCGATTGTGAAATTCAGGGATGCATGTAATGTAAGGGCTAAATTCTTGATTATACCAATAGTTTTAACAACAGACCCATCCAACTGAACTATGTCTTTCTAGGAGTTAGGCTCATAAACAAGACCTAGCTTATCGACTAAGCTCTTAGGCATAACTAAGCTACTTGCACCAGAATCAACCATACAATTATGAACTATTTTATCACAAATAATCAAAATTAAATAGAATGGAGGAGGTTTTACCTCTTGAGTTTTTTTCCCACTCTTAACTTCTAAGTTGTTTGTAAGCATAGCTTTAGCATTCCCTTGACTAGCATCATCAAAAATAGAAAGCTTAGCTAAAGCATCCTGCAACAAGATTTTTTGACCTAGGATGTGCAAAGCATCCAAAATTGACATGCTAACAATGGCCTTCTTAAGATGTTCAACATTGAAAGAAATAGGAGTTACCTTCTACTGATTTTTAGTAACAACATCGCTTCCCTTCTACAAAGGTTGTGATTGTGTCTTTGACTGCTCCTTGCTAGGTATTTCTTGGGCTCTCTACAAAATCTGCACCTTGGGTTGCACTGCAACATTAATATTTGATGAAGAAACAGGTTGTTTGTCCTTTGTAGGTTGCTGCCCCAAATCCATGGCTCTCTTTTTTGATCTAGTGTTGGCTGAAATGGGAGAATTTTGTTGATCTTGGTCATTTATGCCACAAAATTTAGAACTCTGCCAGTTTGGCAAAGAAACTTCGAAGCTTTCTTGTTGTTCTTTATTTTGGCTTGGAATATTCTTCGAGCTGACATAGTTGTTTTGGACCATTAAGGCCTAATTTCTTATGCCATTCACACATATTGACTAGTTATGGGGTTGATTGCATGGGTAACACCAATTGCAATCTTGGGCAATGTTATTTTTTGGTACAAGTTCCTTTGATGAACTGGCAGCATTCAGTTTGTATGGTTGGAATGGTCTTGGGTTGAAAATTTTCCTTTGGCCTTGATAGCCATTTTGAAAGGTTGGCCTATTAGGCTGGTTTTGTTGGTACGGGGCTTGAGCTTATGATCTTGGCCAACTTGCTTTTTAATGCTCAATAGATCATTTCTAAAGGTCTTCAACATACTTTTTATCTCTTGAAACTATTGGTATTGGGTTGGAGTAGCAATCTCTTGGGCTACAGTCCAATAACCTATTTTTGGAATAGGGGGAATAGTAACTAGGGGTTGTAAAGATGTGGGTGTAGGCACTTGAATTTCTAGAAATAGAGGCATGGGAGGCCAAGCAACAATTTCCCTATCTTGAATGAGGCAATTCTCTTCTCTAATGGTGGCATCATAAGCATTAGGGAGTGTGTGACCACCCATAGATTGTGTCATAACTAAAATTTTGCTATTTAAGGATTTTAAGAAAAATAGAAAGGCATGATCTGGTAGAGGTTTTACCGTTACAGGGATTTTGTACCAGGTTCTTTGGAAATGGTAGTTGAATTCAGCTAAGTGCTCATGCAGTGCTCTCTTGATCATGCTCAGATGTTCCAATAAGTTCAGGTGATCTAATTTATCAACAAAATACTAGTGCAGGCCATCACCTAATGCATCCCATGTCGCGATTGAGCTCATTATGAAGCCTCTGAACCATTGCAATGATTTTCCTTTGAGTGACGCAACCAAGAGTCTCAGTGCTACATTATCTTATGTGATGTTATGAACTAAGCATAGGGTGGCCACATCTCAAATGTGTTCAATGGTAGAGTTCAGTCTTCTCCAGTAAAGAATGGCAGGCTCCTAAAAGTTGTTGCTAGAATATCATCATAATGAGTAATATTTAATAGGCTGCCTCCATTAAAAGACGCAAAAGCATGTTGTCTCACCATTGGTGGTGCTTGTGATACAAGAATAGGAGTTCCTGGTGATAGGACTATAAAATTGAGAGTTGGAGGTGTTGATGCTGACCTCCCTGGTGTATAAAATAGTATTTTTGTTGTTTTTCCTCTCCTTCGCGATGGGGATAGTTGTAGGTACTCAAATGGTACAAAACTTGATCTTGTTTGTATTTTTCTCATGTGTAGGCTGCAATATTTTTGCATGCAAAATAAAAAATGGAACCGCCAGTATATTGAAAATGCCTCCAAAAGGCTAAATAAAATTATTGCATACACCAAACAAAAACTTTAAAAGATTGAAACTTCTCTGAAATTGTTTTTCAAAGTCACATCAGGTGTGCCAAAAATAGTTGACACATGGAAACCTTCTTCAAATGTGGGTGATCTAAATGAAGGAATCTCTAGAGTGAGCTAGTTCTTCAAAGGATATATTCTATTCTAAATGATCTTCTGAGGGAAAGAGTTGGAAAGATAACTAAAATGAAAACTATGACTTAAATTGATTTTCAAAACTTAATGATGACTTTCATTTTTTCCCACAAACAACTCTCAGAAAACAAAAATACTTCACAATCCCTCATGAACACTCAACACATAATTGATTTGCATGAAGATTTAGGCTTAACAACATGTAACCTATATTTTATGAACTTTCTGCATCAATAACTGCAATTTTAGGACATAACAAGGATTTTGTAAACAAAAATCACAATATAACATCAAACTATAACTGCAAATGACACAAAAATTGAGAAATAGGAATGTTGCTTTATTCAACTAAAGGAGTATCAAAAGTTTGAGTACAAATTTATGCTTACAAAACTCTCTGTCTCAGCATGAGAGGAAGAAAAAATGAATATGAGCTCTAAGAAACTCTAAGTTTTTCTTCCAAATATAAAAGCTCCAAAACCCTAATCTGAGCTCAAAAAATAAATAAAAAGCATCTAAAACTGCCCCATAATGTGTAACAAAAGTGGAAAACTCACTTTTTGCATGTCCATTCTAAAAAGCACCTAAAATAGGTCTATTCTACTTTAAAAGCAAAAATAACAACTTATCCTTATCCCATGATTCTCAAATTCACCCAAGAGGGAAAAAAATCACCCATTTGCTAAAAATAGCAAAAAGAATAAAGCAATTTATAGGATTTTGTTTTATCTTCTGCTTTACAATATTTGCAGCTTTTTGATCTTCTCAATTTGACCTATTTGTGCAATTAAGATTTTGAAAATTTTGCAAAAATACAAACTTCAGTCTCCATTACAATTTGATTTTTCTTATAGAAACTCATAAAAATAGAATGGCAATCTTTATTACTGAATAATGACTAATTTCTAGAAAATCAATGAAAACAAAAACCTAAGACATATCCATAAGGTTTAATTAAGGGATAAGCATTGAATAAATTAAAACCCTCTAAGGCTTTTAAGACTTTGAAACACATTTGAATGCCTAACCCTAAAACACTTAGGAAAAATGATGTCAAATGGAGTTTGCAAGGGCTTGACCTAAACAATGCATTCGGCCACATGATACTTGACTTAGGGAATTAATATTCAAATATTTTTCAAAACTCCTAAGCTCGAATTAGGGGAAAAGAAGGAAAACCGTAATGACCAAAAAGCCAAAATCTCTAAGATTTCGCATTCATTTCATTTGTGTTTTGGAGAGAATGCTCTACAAGAAAGAAATGTGCTGCCATGGGAAGACTAGGGTTTGATGGTATGAGCCTCTATTCGAGTCTTGTTTCTTCGAATCTTTCCTACATTCAACCCCTCCTCATGGTAAGATTGACTACATTTTTTTTGTTTCTTGGCTCCCTTTGATGAGAATTAAGGCCTCAAAGTCCACGGCCATAACCATATTTCTTGATGTTCTTTGGTATTTTGTATTTTCCTACCTTATTCTTCCACTTCGGCTGCCATGGGAGATGCTTGAGACATTTTTGGAAGCCCTAACATAGCTCGGTCAAGGGCTTGCTTACTCCTCCACATTCGCATAATGGTAAGCTTTATTTTTGTCTTTACTTTTCACTCAATCAAAGCTTATAAAAGTTTTTTTCTCTATAGAAAGATGATTTCCATTTGAAAATTTGTAGGCCATTGTACAACTCGTGAGGTTTGATATGTTCCTTGATGAATTTTTATGAAGAAAAAACTCCCATCTACACATTTTTTATTCTATTTTTTTAGATCTGATGGAAAACTCAAATCGGTTCCTCTCTATGAGTTGATAAAAAATTTATAAAAAAATGAATTCCTCTAGGCTGTGACCATCACATGCTTGATCTAAGCATTCTGAAACATTTATGGGCTCGACCCATGATAACATTTCCCATTGTATAATGTATGAACTCAAAAAAGAAAACTCTTCTTAAAATTAAGAAAACCCAGATGGGTTTTGAGATTTTGCATCATTTCCTTGGAATATTTTACTTCCAACTGAAAACCCATGTGAGTATTGTGTAATTTAAAAAAAAACCATACATTTTATGTTCTCTGTCAAAACCCTAAAATGGGTTAACTATAGCAAAGAGAAATCATTTGGCTTTCAACCATTGTAGCGCTATTATAGATCATATTTGATGTATACTACCATCCATTTGATGCACTCCAACTCTCATGTTTCAAAGTAACATTGAATCATGTAATAGAAATTTCTTCATGACTATAGTATTAATAAATATTGAAATATACCCATAATTAAACTTAATGTTTGGATTCTGAGTCAACAATGTTACCTCTTGTTCTTCAAATAGCAATAGTAGATTTTGAAACATAAACAATTGAACGATTTTCTTCATGCTTCTTCATAGTTTATTGTTATTTTAGATTGAATGAAATAACACCATTTCTGTAGGTTGTTTTGATGCTTTCTACCACCTATTTAACACACGTGAATGCTTCAGAAAACATGCACTCTCATCTCAACACTCTTATAGAATAAGGAAAATGAGAACTTGAAGCTCCTCTAGATGTTTCCATCATTTTCTTAATGCTCTGTTGATGAGGCATTATGTATGCCTATTCACTATCACCATTATGAGCATGAAACACCCACTACATCAGGAGAGAATATCCTGAACAACATGAATATAAATGAACAAAACACTATATGGCAGCAAGGGTGCAATCGATTTGACAATATTTAAAAGATGCATTTCAATTGAATTGAGTTCATTAAGTTCATTGTCCACTTGTAATTCTCATTTCATTGTTCAGGCTTGATTGTTATGAATGAACAATTCCCCTGATTTCTTTGATAATTGAAATCTATTTTACTCCTCCATGAATGGCTCAGATGAGCATGATACTATATTTCCTTACTCAGCCTACTTTCATGTTTAAAGGGGAAGCATGTCGAGCTCTACCCTTGTTGGAGCCCATTTTACTCCACATGCTTTTGTCTTCATGAGATGATCAGCTACATAAATTTTCCTATACCTACACAAGGAAACAAACAATGTTAGCATAAAAAATAATGATGTGACATTTCATTTTCAACTCTTATTTCAGCACTTTTCTTTTTAGTTGATTCCATGCATTTCGAGGAATGAATTATATTTTTGTTGGTAGAGCATGTAGTATAACTCATATCTGGAGCTCTAACAAGACTTTCCCATTTTTTTGTAGGTACGCTCGGGATCGAAAGCAGGATGGAGCAGGCTACAAGCACATCAACTGAAGATCATAACATAGGAAATGATGGATATGTCTTCTGCTATTTAATTGTTATTTCTTTTCCACCTTTAGTTATATATTTGATTTTTTGCAATGAATGGAATCAACTATTTCCATGGATTGTGTGGATCCTTTAGTTTCTTCTTTCATTTCCATTCTGAAAGAAATGCATAAAAATGCAAATTTCTACCATCATTTATTTTATGAAATACTGTAATATGCATAAGCATTATGAAATAATGAAAGCAATTGTTATGCTTTGTCATTTGTATATTTCTTTTTGTACTTCATTTATGCTACAAGGCATTGATCAATAATTCTAAAACTTTGTTAACTAAAATAATTGCATAACTAGAATTCCATAAATTTGGTACAAAACAACACTTCAAACACACGTCAAAATTAACCGTACTTACACTTTAAGATAAATCCAACCAATCAGCTTTTCCAATTGAGTTGTAGTGAAAATTGGTAACAGGTACCATTCCCTAAGGGGTTTGAAATCCCTAAATTTTACAAGTATTTTGGGATGGGAAACAATGAGGATCACATTATTTAATTGCAAGTACATTGCATGGAGGTCGCATATGATGATACATATTTGATGTAGCGATTTGGTTGGTCCAACCATGGAATGGTTCTCTCACCTTCCTCCAGGAATCAAAAATTTCTAAGAGATTGTAGACACATTCATAAAAAATTATGCATTCAACATTGGTATGGATGTTAGTCTATAGGAACTATCTGTGCTCAAACAAGATAAGGGAGAATCATTCACTTCGTTCTTGCAAATATGGTGATCCAAGGCCAACAGGAGCAAATGGACCATGCCAAAGGAACAACAAATTTACACCATCATTTATAATCTTGAGAAAACATTGTCATTCCATCTCAAGATGCAATATATCACCACATACGACCATTTGATCCCCAAGGAACTCAACATCGAATGAGCCCTTATTGCATAAGGGGGGTCACCCACATATCTAGAACATCAATACAATCACCCATCCACCAACTATAATGAAAAACCTCACATGTGGATGAAAAATAGGAACGTCACTAATGATGGTGTGGTGGATTCCAATGTCATAATCAATGTTCCAAAACAAAACATGCAATCATACCAACAATCACAAGGCAACAATCAAAACAACACCCGAGCTAATGTCGTATCACAACAACCACCCAATAATCAAGTCAACAACCTGAATAATCAAGGGGTGCCACCTCCATAGAACAAATATCCCCCCAAGTAAAAATACACAACCCTTGGGGAACCAATTGAATCAGTCATGAAGAAACTGGTAAACAAAAATTTCATCAAAATTCCCACTTATGAGAATTATCAAAAGCCCCAAGTGAAACCACCATGGTACAATGAGAACCACCTTTGTGATTTTCATAAAATCAAAGGGCACACAACAACTAATTGCATGAGGCTAAAAAATATGATCCAAGACCTCATCAATGACAAGGTCATAAACATTGAACAACCAACCAGAAATCAACACCTTAAAATATACATGAATCCGATGTCAGATCATAACAAAGGGAACAATAATGGAAAGACCAAGTATGCCAATGTGAACCATGTGTATAATCATGTTGTCACATCCATAGATGAATGGGTCATATTTGTTAACATCAAGGGAGCCAAAGTTGGTTGTGGAGTCACCACATGTGATGGAAAAGTTACCATTGTTGGGTCGTCACAACCACCTAGAGCATCCACCTCAAATCCAAGATCTGTTCCTAATGGATACAATGTCTTGGGCTAGTTGAAAAGAACCCCCACTTAGATCTCCATCATGCAGTTGTTGAAGATATCACCTGCACATAGAAAAATCCTCAAGGAAGCATTGGCTTTGTCCATTGTCTCCACAGATCTTGATGTTGACTAGTTCCAAGCTATGGTCAGACACATCACCACCCTGAATCTCCTAACATTCTCTAACCAGGACATTCTTGCCTAACCATCTCATAATCATGCACTCCACCTTGAAGTCCTAGTTCATAAAAACAAAGTCAAAAGGGTCTTGGTGGATGGGGGTGTAGGCCTAAATATCTGCTCCCTCAAACTAATAAAGAATTTGGTATTCTTAGAAGATTACATTGAAAAGGGCAAGGGCATCACAATTAGAGCATATGATGATCAAGAAAGAGTGTCTTATGGTACTATTCAACCCCCTATTCAAGTAGGGCTAGCCATTATGGAAACCACATGCCAGGTCCTTGACCTTGATCTACCTTATAACATTCTCCTGGGGCATCCATGGATCCATGGGATGCAAGCTGTCACATCAACCTTCCATCAGTGCATCAAATTCCCATATCAAAATCAAGAGGTCATGGTCTATGGTGATCTTGGACCCTTTTCTTACTGCAATAGCCTAGAAGAAAAATACTATAAAATCCCCCAAGTCCCAAAGAACGATGAAGGCCCTACAACTTTTTATGTAGAACCAACTACCTTGGCCTCCACTTCTGAGACAAAGACACCCACCATCCCTGATATCTTTGAAATCAAGGTCATTATCCAAGAAAATGGGTGTGGGGATTATAAGATGAAGAAAAGTGTTTTCGTAATAGGAGAGTTACCTCAATCTCCTAGGTCTTATGGGCAACCCCAACCAGTTGAAACCTCATCCCAAACCTTTAGAGAAAACCCTTCTAGATTCAGGTGTTGGAGAGATCTAAGTTAGGAGATAGTAGATGAAAAATAAATATCAAGCTTACCATACCAAGATGAAAGGCTCGTGCCTAATCTTCCCATGGATGAGAGCAACAAAGGATAACAGAAACAAGAAACTTGGAAAGAATGACAATAGTCTTCTAGTACCTCTCATTCTGGAGAAGCATGTGGGAAATCTTGGCCTCAAATGTACCCCTCTGAAGATGACCATACTTGGCAAAGGTTCCTCAATTAGAAAGGTCAAAACTTCCCCTTAGCTATCAACATCTATCCTTCAATTACCAATATCCACAGGTCGAATCATAATCAATTTTACCTTTGACATAACCGATGTGTGTAGTAGTGATGAGAACCCCATAACTGACTTGCCTATGCTATTTGAGGATTCCTCCCTTCTCATGATTAGTACCCTATCTTTTGATTCAATCAGTCAAACCCATGAAATAATCTTAGTCTATCCCCAACTCATTGATTATGACCAATGAGGACCATCAATTTTGGACATATTTGAAAAAGATGAGGCACTCTCATAATTCATGGGATTGCGGGATATGATACCATACAGAGATCACAAAGTTGGATTTGACATCATATTGGACAAAAATGCCTATTACGAGGAAACGATTGAATCCTTCAATAGCAAAAGAAAAAATCTGAGAATAATCTCTAGGTCTTTGAGTGAAAACCACACTATGGCACTCTCTAACCAAAAAATAATAAAAATAAAGGATGCATCCCATGGTGAAAACCTCTCTAAGGTACCAGAGGATGAAGGATTCAATCTTCCTCTCAATTCCATTCATCAAGAGAAGTAAGTGGTCTTAGTAGTGAAGTGCAATCCAGTCAACCTAGGAACAGAGGAAACATCACATGTTACCTTCTATTTAGAATCACTTCTGACTGAAGGGTATGTGCAGGATCATGATTGGCCAAAAAGTGGTGATATGATGGCTCTATGTAGGGTATGTGACTGATGAATTTTTTTTACCCAAAATTGATGAAATGAAAAGGGTTTTAAAGGAGATTCTCAACTTCACACCAATATAAATTATGCTTTACTTTAAATTTAATAAATAATTATTATTCATTTTTTATTTGAATTATGACTAAAGTCTTGATTGATAGACTGATTGAAAAAACCTATACCTTTCAAATGATATCACATTTTTAAATCTGAAACACTCACTCTATGCTTTGTATACCATAGGATTTTAAAAATTGAATTTCATGAAGTTTTGACCAAGCAAGGTGGTCGAGATAGGAGTTTTATATTTTTAAAAAAATTTAATAAAAAATTCATGATTAATTATTTACTTGGAAATAAATTACAAAAAAAATGCATCACATTTGGACATGAGTCCTCTACTTATATCTAAAATCTTATAAAAATATATATATCATTTTATTGTGGTTAGGGTGGTCAAATAGACACCTACTTCTTATTTTTTCCCTAAAATTTAAGTTCTACTACATTGAAATTTCAAATTTTCACCAAATAGATTTTTTTAAAATAAACCTAGTAGTTTAGAAACTACAAATTCAATTTTCTACATATTCTATTCTTACATATTTTTGAAATAATATAGATAACTTATTCAAATTTTTATGTCAAGTTGCCTAACTTTTATTTTTCTGAATTTTTCACCACTTAAGGGCCTATTTTTTCCATGATGATCTTACATATACCCAGAAGAGCAAGAAATCTTGGTTGCATTCCTAAAATAAAGAAGGATAAACTTTGCATGGACCTATGCTGACATGGCGAGCCTTGATTGGGAAGTTTTGGTTCACCACCTAGTTGTATATCCTGAAGCAAAGCCAATGAGACAAAAGCTAAGGAAAATACATCCCTAGATAGCATTGTTGGTCAAAATGGAATTGCAAAATCTCCTAGATGTTGAATTCATATAGCCCATTGATTATCCATACTGGGTCTCAAATTTTGTACTTGTTTCAAAGCCCATTGGGGCATCTGCATCTGCATGGACTTCAAAGATCTAAACAATGCATGTCCCAAGGACAACTTCCCCCCTCCAAACATTGATATTATTTTGGATATGACTGTAGGACATGAGATGTTATCCTTGATGGATGGATTCTTAGGCTACAACAAGATCATAATATCAAAAGATGACCAACATAAAACAACTTTCACTTGTCCATGGGGGACATGTTGCTAGAATATGATGCCATTTGGGCTAAAAAATGTAGGAGCTACCTATTAGAGGGCCATGAAATTAATCTTTCATGATATGATTCATAAAACTATGGGATATTATGTTGATGACATATTGGCCAAGTCAAAGAAATGACAAGATCACATATTAGCTCTGAGCTCCATCTTTGATAGGCTAGAAAAGTACAAGGTCTGACTAAATCCCAAAAAGTGTGTCTTCAGGGTACAATTATGCAAGCTCCTAGGGTACATTGCATCCATGAGAGAAATTGAGGTAGACCCTGCCAAATTCAAAGTAATCCTTGAAATGGAGGCATCGAAAACATTGAAACAACTAAGAGGCCTACCAAGAAGACTCCAGTCTATCTGTTGATTCATAGTGCAACTAGCAGACAAGGTTGTCCCATATTATCATCTACTCCACAAGGGGTAGCATACAAATGGGATGAGAAATGTGATCAAGCCTTCAACAAGATCAAGGAGTACTTTCTCACACCACTAGTTCTCATGCCGCAAATTCTAGGAAAACCCTTGATCCTGTACATATCAACAACAGCAAGAGCTCTCGACACTCTCTTAGCATAGCATGATGAAAATGGGAAAGAGAGAGCTATCTATTATATAAGTCAAACTATGGTGGGACATGAGCTGAACTACACATCCATTGAAAAATCTTGTCTAGCAGTCGTGTTTGTGGCACAAAAATTCAGACATTACATGCTAGCACATCAAATAAAGCTCATTGCAAAGATAGACCCACTCAAGTATCTACTTTCTAAAGCAACTCTCACAGGGTGAACAACTAAATGGGTTGTGATCTTGATAGAGCATGGCATTGAGTATGTGTAACACAAGGCCATTAAAGGACAAGAAATTGTAGACCAGCTGGCAAAGGCACCGATATACTTAGAAAGCCCACTTGTATCGAAGAATTCCCTGATGAATCAATCTTCAACCTAAGTGTGGTCGATCGCTGTAAAATATACTATGATGGATCCTGTGTGCATGATTTTATGTATATCAAATGTAGCTTAAAAGTGAATCAAACACACAAATGAAACTTTAAATCAAAGCATAAAATAAAGGAAGAGAAAGAAAACTCTGTTTATTCTTCAAAGACGTTCCATTGTCCTCTAATCTCTGGTGTATTCATTGATTCCAGCTTGCTCTCAGATCCTATGCTAGGTTCAAAAAACTTTCTTCCTAGAGAATGAGATTGAAGATGATGATTGAATGCATATTATTACTATGTGATTAACACGATTAAACTAAACATTATTATTGTTAAAGAAACTATAATTTAAGATTACGAAATGCTATGAATGTTAAAACTAATAATGACAATGCTAAAATGTTAATCATCTGAATACAACTAATCTCTAATAGAACCAATGCTTGGATTTGCAGGGGTATTTATGGAGTTTTCAAAAACTTCTGATTGGTTGCAGATGATCAATGGCTATGAAAATTCCTAGTAGATCGAATGGTGTAAGATGAAAAGGATGGAGAAAAAATCAGATGGAAGATAGAAAAGAAGATTTATTTCCTCTTTCATGAGAGATGATAAAGATGAATTGTAAAAATAATTTTTTTGGTGAGATTGAGAAAAGATTTTGAAGATAAATAATGAATTTATTAAATTCATTATTCATTTATTGGTGACATGGAAGATTTTCTTAATTAAATAAAATATTTAATTTAAGATTTGGAAAGTGACATGTGGAAAGATAATAAAGATGAATTGTAAAAATCATCTTTTTGTGAGATTGAGAAAAGATTTTGAAGATAAATAATGAATTTATTAAATTCATTATTCATTTATTGGTGACATGGAAGATTTTCTTAATTAAATAAAATATTTAATTAAGATTTGGAAAGTGACATGTGGAATTAATTAAATAAGAATATTTAATTAATATTTGATTTAGAAGAAAGGGAATTAAATTCAATTAAATCAAGTATTTAATTAAACTTAAATGTGATAATTAATTTAAATAAACAATGATATTTATTTAATTAATTAAGTGGACTTTAAAAAGTGATAATTAAATAAAATGAATTTATTTAATTAAAGTAGAAGAATAAAGTAGGTGAACAATTTAAATAAATAAATTAAATTTATTTATATGTAGAGAAATTAAGAAAGAAATTAATTAAATAATAAGTATTTAATTAAATGTCAGGATTAAATGATATGACCATTTTTATGCATATACATTTTTCCCCTCTTTGAAGTGATGTGTGAAAATACATTGCTTCAAAGAAAAATATTTCTACTTTTGAAAAATTTACCCCTGATCAAAAAAATTTAACTAATATTGATGTATGCCCCGTTGGGAGGTAAATCACAAATGATGATATGAGTTTTGACAATTTTTGAAAAAATTGATTTGATGACTAAATTCTAACGTCAATGTTGATTCAGTGATTTAGCTCTCAAAAAATGATGTATAAAGATGCCCCTATTGAAATGACACCACTTTTGATGGAAATGATGAAATGATGATGATTTTTTATTTTTTTTTCAAGACTTTTTCTAGTCAAAAGATGAGTGAATTTTGCTTATCATCATGTTGCTTTTGATTGAATTGATAGAATAACTAATAAATTTGCTTTCTGAAAAGAAAAACAAATAGTAGATTTGACAACTGATAAATTTGCTTCCTGAAGAGAAAACAGATAATAAGGATTGATTGTGATGTCTGATAAATTTGCTTCCATTGATGAACAAATAGTAATTATTTGATTGTTGATAAATTTTCTTTCTGAAGAGAAAAAAAATAGTAAAGATGAGTGGATTTTTGATAAATTTGCTTCCTGAAAAGAAAACAAATAGTAATGATAGAAACATATTTGTATTCGCGGTTGAACTACAAATAGGAAAATGATGCAATGTCTAATAAATCCATCGTGATGAAGATAGATAGTAAAGATTTCATTTGATGTCTGATAAATCCATCTTGATGAAGATAGATAGTAAAGATTTGATTTGATGTCTGATAAATCCATCTTGATGAAGATAGATAGTAAAGATTTGATTTGATGTCTGATAAATTTGCTTTCATTGAAAAAAAAAACAAATAGTAAATGAGGATTGGTAGATTGATTTGAGATTCTGAAAGATAGAGTGCATGATTGCATGATATGAGGCATTGATAGATAAATTGCATGATATGAGTCATTGATAGATAAATCACATGATATGAGTCATTGATAGATAGAGAGATTCTGATTGACCTTTGCACAGTTGAGGTGTGTCGGAACTACACATGAATCCTAGGGTAGGAGGTGCAGGAGGCAGTGGACTTCCACTACAGAGGCCAGCTCCATCAGGGGGCACTAGCAGTTAGAGTTATGCGACTCATTATTGATTCATTCACACATCTCGATGTATATTATTTTTGGAGCGTGTACATTATTTTGGTCATATCTCTTGTATCTCTCTTTGGAATTTTTAGCTTCATTAGACATTGGACATTTGTATTATTTTTTATGAGCGATGATATGCAGCGGCAATGATTTTTGATGATGTGATGTGCATTTATGAGATGATGATGTGATATGCATTTATTTCTGCATGATTTGATATGGATTCTGATATGCATTTTAATGATTTTATGACTAACATGATATGCAAGATGATTTGATATGATGTTTATATGATGATGATGAAAAATGATTTATGATGTGTACTAATGATGTCATGCAGGTGGATGATGATGATAAAAATGCAACGTGTTGAACTGATGTGATATATGATATGAAATGTTATGAAAATGTATGTAATAATGTGAAAATGGAAATGTATGAATGTATGGATGATAATGATAATGAAATGGTAAGGAAGATGATAAATGATATGAGATGATAAATATGATACTAAATAGGAATGCTTAGCTGATATGAGATGATGATGAAATGATGAATGAAATGATAAATGAAATGCTAAATGAAATGGACCTCTTGAAATGATAATGAAGATGATAATGAAATGATAATGATCAATGAAAAGGAAAATTATAATGAATGATTTGAAATGAATAATGATGGATGAATGAATGACATGAAATGATAATGCATGTGACATGAATGTGAAATATGAAATGATAATGATCAATGATATGAAATGGATAAATGATAGAATGGTATGAAGATGATATGAAGATGAATGTCCAAATGTCCTCCACAAACTATCCAAAGAAACATAACAGCCATTGATGTCTTGATTTAGCCTTTGAAACCCTTGACGTGAATCCATTATGCAAATATGTGCAATGATCTAAATGAAATACAACTTAAACAAGACCATCCATTTGTTGAGCCAATTGTAAGCTCTCTTGAATCATCACAGAGTATTTTAAAATGTTGGAAGTATGTACAAGCATCAAAGAGTAAATTCACACCAATGATGACCTAAGTACAACTTTCATGATATTTGATATAGAAAGTGGACACAAGCATCAATGTATAATTGAACCAAGATGACCTGAGTATTTATTGCATAAGTAGACTGAGATTAACCACTTTCTAATGCAAATTCAGAAATGTCATCAATGATACATTTTGTAAACCATGTCTCACTACAAATTTGCACCATACTAATAGTTAATTCTTAAGATAGAAGATAAAGAAAAATCATTATCTTTCCTCACCACTCTAGTTCAGTACAACATCGAGTGTTATCCATAGAGATGATATTGAAAAATCAAACAACCAATGTTCAAAGTTATGCTACTGATATTCTAAACATTATTCAAATTTAGATCATCCAAATATGAGTCATGATATGAAATTTGTTGATAACTATTGTGATATGAATCAATGATTGGATATTGTTTGTAGGATTTGATTGTTTGTGTGCTTATGATTGTGAAACTATCGATGTCCTTGTCTTGTTGTATCTGTGGAACCTAAAATTTGATTGCCCCTAGTATTGTCAACATGTGTCCTCATTATTGACACAACTTGCTGAAATAGATATGTACAATGATCAAGCCATGGTAGGACGTTATCACTTTAGGAAAATGATGAAATTATGATGCTAATATGACCCTAGGATGATGGCAAAAATATGCATGAATGATGGCTAAAAAGCTAATGTAGAACATGAGCTAATAGATGGAGAACTAGCTAGATACAAATAGCGTATGTTTGCCAGATTTTCATTATCTATTTTATTGCGTATGAACTTGTAAATCCTTTTCAAATTTGTCACATTCGAGACATCGAAGAAGTTTACCATCAAGACCATGGTGATAAAGAATGTCAGCAATAAGGGTATAGTGAGAGGATTGGCAAATGAAGTTGTGCTTTTGGTTATGAGATAAGTTAGGTGGTAGGATATCATCTTTTAGATAGGGATAGATTTTACCATACCAAGGTGAATCAAATCCAACTAAATAGAAAATGATTTGGCTTTTGGGAGTGTCATAGGCAAGTGTAAATAATTGTTCCACTAGAAATTCATAGTGAGCCTGATTTTCTAGAAGTTGTAGTAATGAGGCGATCGTGGCCATAATGTCAGCAGCTTTGTTGTCAATTCTCGAGATCTGTGTGAACTTAATATCCACGAAGTACTTCTTGAAGTCATCAACCATTTTCTTGTATGGCAACAATTTATCATCTTTGGTTTGATAATCATCATTGATCTGATTAATGAGTAACTATGAGTCACCATAGACTTGTAGTTTTGTGATTATCCATTCTAATGCTATCTTGAGTCCAGTGATTAAAGCTTCATATTGGCTATGTTGTTAGTGCATGGAAACATTAGCCTATATGATCAAGGAATGGTGTGTCCTTGAGGGGTAACAAAGAGTATGCCTGCCCCTAATCTGTGTTGAGTGTAAGAACCATCAAAGTATAATGACCAGTTTTGTTTGGATTTTGTAGTGAAGACATCAGCATTTGGAAATTCAATGTGCATGGGATGCTTTTCTTTTAATGGTGCTTCAACTAGTTGATCGGTGATAACTAGTCCTTTGATTGCTTTGTGATCAACATAATGGATGTCAAAATCACTTAAGATCATGACCCATTTTTCTAGCCTTCCTGTGCTTAACAGATACTTGAGTGGATCAATCTTAGCAACAAGATTGATTGTATGAGTTAACATGTAGTGTCTAAACTTCTATGAAGCAAAAACCACGACTAGAAAAGCTTTTTCAATGAAAGTGTAGTTAAGTTCATGACTTGTTAGCATTCTACTAATGTAATAAATGGCTTGTTCCTTCATTGTAGAGTATGCTTGTGCTAACAATGCACTCAAAGATACCTTCATTGCAAAAATGTATAAGATAAGATATTTGTCCAAATTTGATGGGACTAGAAGCGATGGATTCAGTAGGTATTGTTTGATCTATTGAAAGGTCATTTCACGCATCTCATCCCATTTGAAAGGAACATTCTTGTGCAAGAGATGTGTGAAAGGTAGACTCTTATCAGCCAACTGGTGAGGGCACAGCCCGAGACACAGAAAATAACCCACAAACAAGAGAATAATTTTATTATTTAGAAAATGGAGCTTCTTACATGTGGAGGATCTCAAATCCCCAAGTTCTACAACACATGAAAGTTACAGAAAGCTACAGAATAACCCTTTCACAATATGCGAGCTTGTCCCCAAAAATTTACCCAAAAATATTAGAAACCCGACCATAAATAGAGCTCCTCTTTAGTTTGGAGCCAAAACAACATAAAAATTTGAGTTTAGGCAGTTTGGCGCCTAAAATTAAAACTTAAAGTTCAAATTTCAAAAGAACATTTGCAATTGTATCTTCTAGAAAGTGCGCCAACTTCCCAGGGCCATAACTTTTGATCCGGGGCTTCGATTCACAAACTGTTTGAACTGTTGGAAAGGTATCGAAGTCAAGAATGCGTTTGAAATTAGCTATACCAATTTTGGAAAGTTTCAGGGCCATTATGGGAGCTCTAATTGCCTCAAATCCAACTTGGAAGATTTTCAAGTGCAAATCTAGGAAACTAAAACTGCAATATCTTTCAACCCAGGAATAGAAAATAAAAACCGTAAATTGGGAATTTCATTATGATGAAAAGGGTATCCAAAAATGTAAAAAACATCTAAAAATTGAGAAACTTGAAATTCAACTATTTTTGGGTGATGCAAGATTTCCCTTACACCACTGGATGCTCCTACATCAGACACCCAGGGTAATTTGAGAAGTGACCCCGTCATGTCTCAGATGGTTGAGGAAAACCCAACTGGTCAACCACTTCCTTAGATAGCCAGGATAAATCTTCCATAGGCCTGTCTCTCCATTTCACTAGATATTCTTCCCATTGCCTATTTTTGGTACTCCTTCCCACACGACTATCAAAGATTTCCTCAATCTCCTCCTTTTCTGAAGTAGGTGCTAGAATCCCACACTGTTCCATCATTGGTACTTCCTCTGCACCACCTTCATGATACTCTATCAAATCTAAAATGTTGAATACAGGGGAAATGTTGAATCCATCTGGCAACTCTACCTCATATGCATTTAATGAATCATGCCTCTTCAAAATTTTACAGGGACTAAACTTCTTCATCTTCAATTTGTTATATGTTCCCACTGGAAACCTTTCTTTCCTCAAGTGGACCATCACTTCATCACCAATCTGAAACTCCTTATACCTCCTCTTCTGATCTGCCTTAGCCTTATACTGCATATTCATCTTGTTAATATGTTCTCTTACCTTCTCATGTATATCCTTGATGTGTTCTGCAAAATATTCGGCTTCAGCACTTATTTTCTTCTCTTGGTCCATCTTCCTTAGTTCTAGAGCTATTATGGGGCTACCTCCATACATAATCTGAAATGATGATCTACCAGTGCTTCTGTTGATAGAATTGTTGTAAGAAAATTCTGCCTAGGGTAAGATCAAGTCCCATCCCTTAGGTTTATCTCCTACCAAACATCTCAGTAGGTTACCCAGACTCTTATTAACAACCTCTGTTTTCCCATCTATTTGTGGATGGTGTGTAGAATTGAACTTCAACTCTATCTTTAGCTTCTTCCACAAGGTCCTCCAAAAGTACCCCACAAATTTGGTGTCATGATCTGAAACAATACTCTTTGGCAGACCATGTAGCCTCACCACCTCTTTAAAGAACAAGTCAGCAATGTGGACTGCATCATGGGTCTTCTGACATGGAATGAAATGTGCCATCTTCAAA